>JAJLXK010000061.1:0-14818 GCA_030571195.1 Myxozyma geophila | reverse complement strand
GTTGAATTATATTACTACAAAGATCTGGAATGTGTATTGGGCAAGCTACTGCTTTGTCGTGGGGAGCGTGGTAGGAAGAGAGCGGTTCGGGCAGACCCTGCTCGCACGCGCCGTCACGGGAAGAGCTTGATCAACTTCTCAAACGGGAAATTTGTCTACGGTTCAGTCGCGTCAGTCCGCTTTGCGCAGGTGTCCCGCCATGCAATGAAGTTATTGTTCAGCTTTATCCATTTGGTCAACGCAGCTCTGCCAGAACTATAAGGAGCGCTTTTTCCGTTTTCCTTCTTGCCACACCTTTCCTCTCTCAACAACACTCCTCAACAACAGAATATAACTTCGACACGCAATAGCTCACACATATGATGATGAAGATCAACCACTATTTTCTGTACAATCAAAGGCGGCAGCTGATTACAGCTTTAATCAATTTTAAGGTAAGCGCGTTGAATTATTCCGATATGCTAGACACTAACAAATAGTCAGAGCAGGATATTCTACGACGCAGACTTTCAGCAACGTCGTCGCTCATGGAAAATGACACGGTCAACTAGACATGAAGTACGTTCGCTTGCTATCTAGATAAGTCGAGTTGTTTGCATTGACATGTGCTGCGGGTTGACAAAGGCGACACTGGTGAAGGGCAGGCGCCTATACTTTGTCGATCCCCGCAGCATCGCACCCGGATCAATCAGCAGTTTGGTCCAATTTACTCTCCGAGGGAAACTGACTGATTGAGATGCTAGCAGATTTAGTTTTGATCAATGGCTTGATGACACTCTGCAAGCGAATAGGAGTTTGCGGTAGCTGCTGGCAGGGTGGCGGACATGCGCGGTGAGGATTGAGGGCAGTGACTAACGAGAGCTAGCAGGAGAGGATCCCAACGACATCACTCTGCAGGATTACGATACCAGCGCAACATCACCAACACAGTCTTTGTATTGTACCAGTGCTGAATTTTAGCTACAGTGACTAATGCTGCTCTGGAAGGATATCTGCTGATGACTTTATTGATGCCTACCATAAGCACGTGTAACGAAAAGTACTCTGTAGTCATGCATGCAATGGCGAATCTAAAACTAAGCTTGATGAGCTTGGTGCGCTGCCGGAGTGCATTCAATAAGCACAGTTTCTGCAAAAAGATAATCCAAAAAAAATGCAAATATAGTCATTGTCATAAAATCATGACACCAATTAATTAAATTTTAATAGCTGATACACAAAACCGCCCGTTTTAATACAACGCCCATATCCCTAGCCAATCCCCATCTCTGCCCACAATCTTCCAAAATCTCACAAAATTCTAGTGTAACACGTTTAAGCAGTTCTTCACTCGCGCGTTGTCTGACGAGCTGCAATTCTCCCGCAAATAAGTTTTCCTCCTCGTCATCGTCAGCCGGACATCGCCATTCAGGAAGACGCTCTTGTAGTTCCGCAGCAACGCGAGTTCCGACAACAGTTGTGGGATCGATGATATTCGCTACCCGTTTCACAATTTCACACTCAGGCTGCGAGATAGCACCGCCTGATTCGGAGACTGCATCAATTACAGCAAGCCAAGAGATGATATACATACACGCGTCCCAAAATCCCTGCAGCTCGGTCGCTTCTTTAATGACGACTCTTTCACCGTTGTGAGAGGATGCTGATGTGAAGAATTGGGCGTAATTAATAGCACCGTCAAGAGCGTCATGTACCCGCTTGCCGTTACGACCGAGAGTGCAGATTAGATCCATTTGGAACTCGTCTTTAAAATAGATATTTCCAAAGATGTCTGCAGCAGCACGAATCTCGCGTTGGCGAAGACGGCAGGTGTGGACAAGTGCCTCGCAGCGACGCACAGCGACGAGGGCGGAATCGGAGTTGATACAGTCGTATTTGCGCTCTTCGACTACGAGCGAGAGTTTATCGAGAAACACGTCCACTTCGTCAGTAGAGAGTGCCCGTAAGAGAATCTTGTCTTCAATCTCTTCCTGCTGCTGCTGGCACGCCGTATCGCAGGTAACGTAGGAGCGTTTTGAGGTCTTGCTGTGCGCCATCTTGCGATAGTAATCCAACACAGCATGAAGGAAGATACTAACGGTGAAGAGACTGATTTCACCGTTGCCGCTGGCTTCGTCAAGGGCGTGACCGGTCATCTGGCTCTCGTCTATGTTCGCGGCTTGGTGATGCCATTCTTGCGCGGTCGACGAGAGCCAAAGAGATTCGGCTTCGGGCAACGGAGGCTGACCAAATTCGTTCATCCATGCTATGGGCTCACTCTGAAGAAAATTGTTGTCCACTGTATTACTGTTAACACCAGTATCGTCGCCATTAATGCTCTTTTGATTCTTCTTTAAGTGGTAGAGACGCTGCTGTTGTTGCACGAGTGGTTGCTGTCCATAGACTAGCGCAACCATTGACATCATATCAGCACAAGCCCAGAATAAGCGATCATAAGATTGTCGCATAACCCAATCTTTCCACACTCTTATCATTTCATTTTCACTAGATTGGTTCAGATTTTCAGCATCATTGATATTGTCACGCTGAACCATGACGAAATCGGCAACTTCACAGCAAAATTCATTCCACTCGGATATGTTTTGTCGTAGTTTGGTTGCGGTGTCATCGAGATAGAGTGCGACGTTGCCGAAATCACCCCGCCAGACATCAAACAGATGGAAAAGTAATCTGGCTTGGAACGTTGATAATCTAGCTGTCAGACTGAAGCGCTTGGAGCTGGTTGCGTCGAAGAGAGCGAGAGCCTGGGCACCGGCTAATCTAAGGGGGACTGCGATGGCGTCCTGCGCCGATTGAGCGGCGCCGGTAGTAATAATAGCAAGTAGCAAGATTGCGTCTGCCACTGTGTCTTCATGGCTAACATCGTTTGCAGTCGGCAGAGACACAAGGAAAGAATAGTCGAAGAAAGTGCGATGGATGATGGGAAAGACGGAGTCGACTTCGAGGATATAAGTATCAATACAGGTATGCAGCGCTGCCGCCGAGGGGATTAATCTGCCAAAATCAACTTCGGGACACAGTTCTTGCAATAATTGCGCGAGCAAATCACGCGATGATGCATCCAAGTGTCTACGTGGCTGTGGTACTAGAGTAGGAAGCGCGGAGTAATTGAGCTCGATTGACTGCAACGAGCAAGGTCTGAACGAGTCCTGCTCGTCGGTAAGGAATGTGCTCCATGACGCGACCTCGTCGTCAAGAATTGAGAGCTGCGGTGATGGTGGGGCGTTGAAGGGCGGTGGCATAAGTTGTCGATCGCGATTATGCATCAATGCGCCATTGTCGATTGACTGTGATCGATGGCTCTCCATCAAGTCAGAGGGGCTCAAGAATGGTATAGCACCATCCGTAGCAGAAGCGGCGGTCGCGTGTACTGCTTCTGAGAGAGGAGGCAGGACGGAGTCGTCATGGGGGATTACGATGGAGGCGATTTCCTCGGCGCAGGCAGGCGAAGACAGGGAGAAGACAGGTTCGTCGTCGTGGGCAGCAGTCAGCGCAGCCGCAGCGCCTTTGCTTGCGTTTTCACTACCGTTGCTGCTGAGAGGGGGAGAGAGAGGGCATTCGGGTTCTGATTTGAGAGTGTCTGAGGTTAAGGTAAGCGTGGTGATGGCAGTGCCGGTGGATTTTGAGCGAGGCAGATAGGGCAGCTTCTTTGCACGGGGTTTGTGAAGGGCGCGCGGAGGTTTGCCGTTCTGAGCAGCGCGGGTGCAGTTTCTGATGTGTCGTTGAAGGATATCTCTGGATGGGGTGGATGAGCATGAGTGGCAGCACGTAAGAGGGGAAGAGAAAAATGGACATACTTCCGGCCGAAGGAATTGTGACAATGAGAGCAATTGAAGGGTCGTTCGAGGGTATCTGAGCAGAACTAGTTAGCAGAGAAGACAAGCGGTGATAAGAGCAAGAGTGGTAAGGGACACGTACGAGAGCGGTTATGGCGGACTAGATGCTCGCTGCGTTTGAAGGAGGCATCACACTGCGAACAGCAGAAGGCGCGTCTGCGATGAGACTGCGCGGAATGCGCGGTGAGCTGAGACGACACCTCAGCGGAGGCCATGAACGATGAAGAAGATGGTTGGGGGAGAGGGTGTTCCGGGGAAGGTTGCCGGAGTGCAGAGAAGAGAAGAGAAGAAGAACGAGAAGTGCGCAGCTCAGAAGCGCTGCGTGGGCTGCGCTGCTGCTGTGGAGAAGACACTGAATCACGCGGCGTCCGGAACAAAGCGCACAGAGCGTGCAAACAATTCAAAGTGCGTGGTCAACTACACAGGGTTCGGGTTCGGGTGCAGGCAAAACGCGGGGGAGCCGCAAAGGGAGCAGGATCCGAGGGTTAGGGCGATAGTACGGGAGAGAATTCCACCGGAGCGCTCGATCGAGAAAGCGACGAGGTTGGATGGTGTGGACGGACTCCAGCGCGCGTATCTGGAGTGGTAATGTCATCGGATCTTTCAGCAGCAATCTCAGAGCACACGAATATTCACGCAACAGCAAACACACAGCTCTCAATTCGGATGCGAAATGGTGCGGCGCCGCTCTGCCGCGCACCTTCTCCGAGTTGTCCCGGCAGTGCGTTCTTCCGCCCGTTTCTTCCCGGACCATCTCTCGGCTGCCACGCTCTCTCGTTGCTGCGTCCTCTCTTCCACGCTTCAGAGCCGTCGAGCTCTGCGTTTCTGCGTCTCGTCGAGGCTGTCTCTGTCGCTGACTCGTGCCAATCGCTAAGCACTCATCAGCCGGCTCCACAATCAATCACTCACTACTCACTCTCGCCAGTCAAGTGACCTCCGACTGATCTTCGCACCGGCTTGGTCAAACACAGCAATCCGTAAACACTAAACTCTGCCCCGCATCTTCGCACCCTCAACGTAAACACCGCCAACGTAAACACCACCAACGTAAACATCACCAAACTCAGCCTCCTGTACAGCTCCGCCAGAGCTTCAAGCAGTCAGCTCAACGCTCCTCAAAGTCCATCGTCGCCTCCTCCGCCCGCAACGCCTGCGACGCGCCAATCCACGCCGTCATCCCCGCAAGTGTCGCCCCTCTCGTGGCTTTCGCGTCCTCCTCAGCTGACTGACTCACGCCACCGTTATTTTTCTGCTGCTCTCTCTCCTTCGCAACGTTCTCCTCCTCTTCCTCGCTGCTTACCCGGCCAAATAACTCCTCCTCCTCCTTCGCCTCATCGGCTGTCTTGCTTCTCATTCGTCCTCGCTCTCGGCTCAGCAACAGCGTCAACACTCGTCCATAGATTGAAAACGAATTGTAATCAGTCGCCATCTGCGGTTTCACATCCCCGTCCCCCTCCTCTTCTCCCTCATCCTCTGCTGCAGATGGTATTTCATTCTCCAAATCAATGATCCTGCCCTTCTTGTGCTCGAGCAGTCGTCGTGGCCGTCGACTCACCACCTTCAGTTCCTTCATCAGCAACTTACTGCTGTCATCATCTCGGCGCAAAAACACCTTGCACGCCCATCCTTCTTTTTCATTCCTAACCAAATCCCCTTTTCCGCCTTCAATCTTCCCTAACTCAATCTTAATCCCATCTCCTTCCCCTGCAATCGCATCTAGCGTAGCCTGTCTCCTTCTCTCTTCTTCCACCGGCTCGTTTTGCGCAGACCGAATCGCACTCACCATCTCGCCCGCCGTGACAGTCTCCGCAGTTATATCCCGTAATCGTGCATATACAACCGGTTTAATCGCCGCAATCACATCCTCTAAGCGACTGCCCTTACTGCTTCTATTATCTACTGTTGCTGATGTAGTGGGTGATGTGAAATAGGCTGCATCAGCGGCGGAGCCGACGTGGATCCTGACAAGCAGAGTCTGTCTCTCTGACACGCGTAAGTATCGTCGTCTAGCAAGCGTTAGTCTTCTATACTACCATTCACAGAATAATATCTTCAGATTAAATCACATCATACATAAATGGCATCTTCTTGCTAGATCCTTTTGTTCCGCTGCAAGCTCGCTGCTGATTGATCCAGCTCACGCGTCAAACCTGAAATTTCAATATCTACAAAACCGTGATCACGTGAATGCGCGACGTACCTAACACAATGGAATCCGCCCTGACTTAACAGCTTCTTCTTCCAAAAGTAATGATAAAACATTCTAAACCTATTATTGTAATATATTTACACGTATTTCCTACCTCCTCAACCTCTCATCCTCTAACCAATCTGCACCCGCCCAGAATATCTAAATGAAAGCTTCCCAACACCACCCCAATGCAATATATAACCCCACACCTAATTAATAAATCTTCAATACATCTTCTAGATCTATCTTAATCCCCAACTAAAATCCTCCTCTAACATCTATGAACTTTGCCCAAGAAAATACGTCATTACAATCAATCACTTCTTACGACCAAGCCCGAGAACGAGTCGTGGAGATGAGTGTTCAGGTAAATTAAAATACGACTCGCAAACTTCAGCCAAGTCCAGTGCTGTTTCGTAAAATTCGCTCACTATCGCAGACCAATCATATTAGTCTCGCACTGAAATAAAGAAGAATAAAATTAATCTTACTTGAATAGCCAATATCAGAAAGAATCGAGCGCACGCCAACTTTCGCAATCGGAGGCAAAATCTCCAATGCTTCACGCTGCCTCTTCAAATCCTCGCGCTCAATAAGCGCTTCATGCTGCGCTATAGCGCGTCGTGAGGTACCTGAGCCTGCTATTGAGCTGTAAAAAGAGCTTCGTTGAGGCGCTTTCGGAGGAGGCAAAGGGGGAGAGGCTGTTGTGGGGCGGACTATGACTGGCTTGCTGGTTGCAAGTTGCTGTTGCTGGTATGGTCGTGGGTAATGAGTGCGTTGACTAGATGACGGCGCAAGACTGTGAGAGCTCATAGTTGGCGAGCGCAATGACGATGAAGACGAAGGTGATGTAGACGACGCCGACGACGAATGCGATGATAATGAAGCGGGCGAGGCTGACGATACCCACGTTGGTTGTCTTTGTCTTTGTCTCGCAAGTCCTGCAGTCGTCGTGGCCGACATCGGTGTAGGCGTTGATAATAGTCCTTCTTTCAACGTATCATGACCTCCCAGCTGCGGAGATTGTGCTGGCGATGCAACAGGCGTCTGCATCGCTTTACCGGAATATCCAACTCCTTTGCTATTTGACAATTGCTGATTTTGTGTTTTCTTCTTTGGCGTCGAATCTGGAGTCATTATTCCGCTGATCACTTTTGCCCTTTGCTGTTGGTGCTGGAATCGGTCTTCGACAGGTGTCGACGGCATCACGAGCACACTTGGACTATATCCATGTTTCTTGCTCGCTCCGCTAACCTTTCTTCCCGCATCAGGACCGGCACTAACTCGACTAACATTCTTATTATTTGGAGAATGCTCGTCAAACGTCGCTATCGGCGCAAAAAACTCACTCGCACCAGCACCAGCTGAAAGGAATGGGAAGTACGCCGACGTTGGTCTTTTTGACGTCATCTCTCTATCTCTCGCTCAGTCTCTCGGTTCCTCACTCTTTTTTAGTATAAAATCCTCATACGTCCAAGACCAATTGTGACTTCTATTCTGTGAAATTGTGCAAGCGTGTACCGTGTCAAGAATGAGTGCGCAAGTGAGCGTGTGCTCCGAGGATAAGACGATAGACCCAGCCACCGCGCACTCGAGCCCTCACAATCGAGCCGCAGCGCCATTCTGAATATTCCGCCCGGTGCCTCTTCGTCGTACTTTAGCTGCAACAGATCTATACTAAATACAGAAGAATGATAAGATTGAATGTATTAGACAGTAATGTTAGTGTATGTACATTTTTCAATTATTAATTAATCACGTTGAAACCATTAAGTCCGATATAATAGTCACGTAAAGAGAATAACGCCCAAAGAAGAAAGGGAAAGCACAAAAGTAGAATGAAATGCCAAAGTTGAATGAAATATACATGATATCAAGAATTCACAAAAAGATAATGAAAACCAAAGCTGTTGAGATATATCCCTCAAACGCCTGATCAATTGAAAATAGGAAGATAAAACAAAATGAATATGATGTTAACATCATAAAAAATGCAGTTGCCGCATCCACGAGATATCGTCTAGTCTTCCGGTCGCTTCGCTCAGTAAATAATCATACTGCGACCGAGCAACTGAACTCGCGCGCGTTGCTCAAAAACTTGTGGGTAGCAGTATAGTGATAGTAAATACCGCCGACGACAGCTAAATGCCATAGATTGTGTGAGGCACCAATCCAGTCAAAAATCTTTCCTGGGAGAAATCGCTCTGGGAAAAGGAATCCATAAACCAAAACACCCGTTGCGTAGCACAGCAAAGACTTCAAGATTGGCAAGTAAAAAATAAAGGTGGCTACTAAACCTCGGGTCCATGATAATTGAACGAGGGCTAGCATTCCCGAAAGCGCAAGACACACGAAAAAAGTGATACGAAGCCATCGATTTTCAGCACGGTCAAAGGCCGGATGCCACGCAAAAAAGACACCAAGGGTTCCAAGAAATGTGGTCGTCGACATGTAGATCATGCGCATTTCCGGTTGGCAATAGAATGAAGTGTACTGAGTAGTCAAGATTGAGCAAGCAATTAGGATCGAGATGCCGGTGTAATCGACGCAGGCAAAACGGTTTTTGTGCGAGAGAATTCCGATACTGTTGAAGGTATGCCAGACGGTAGACGAGAGCAGACATTTTAACGCGGCGAACAAAAACACGCCAAACACGATTTTGTCGTATAGTGTCATCGTAGCAAACAACGGCGAGGCGGGGTAGTAGTAAAGTGCGACAGCGAGCATCATGAAAAATCCGACTCCATGTGTCCAGATATTACAAGTTTCGTTGTGGAGCTTGAACATACTCAACACGCACTCTGAGTACGTGGCGCAGAACCGATAGCCTCGATAGATGTATGGATTTTCCCGCCATTGGAGCGGCAGCTCCTCGTATGTGATGAGTCTCGTACGGGCAATTTTGAGCGCTGTTTCAATACTCATGTCGAGCACCGCACCAGCGCTAACGATAATATTCGAATCCGCAACACTCTGCATCGTCGCGCCAACAGTGCAATAACACTGATCCTCCAGGGCAGTTAGTTTCTGCTCAAGAAACCGCATACCTGCAGAAACTTTAGATGGCAACGGACCACGCGCAACCCACGACTCACTATACCGCTTCTCCAGGATGGCCACAATAGCTTCGCCGCGGTGCCAGCTTTCGCCGATGATTTCGCCGCCGAGTCGACCGCACGCGTCGCGCACAGAGACGAGAGTCTCGAGTGCGGCTTTGTAACTTTCGTCTACCGGTGCTGCATCAGAAGAAGATGAGGATGATTTGTCTGTGCTATAGGATTCGAGAGCTGCTAGCCGTTTTTCCAGGTGGCTGAGGAATAAGTCGAGCTGTTGAGATTTAGTTAGTCCTGGAGACAGACACCCCAACATTGCTTAATACTCCCTAGGCGGAGCCGGAGGCGCATGATAAAAATATCGACTCACTTTTAACAAAACCACGCTTTCGATTGACTCCAGTTCAAACGAGGACTTCTTCGAATGCGAATGGAAGGAGTGGCGACGCGACGAACCCGTGGAGGATACCGAAGAGGTTGATGAGGATGAGCTGAAGTCAGACCGCCACCTTTTGGTAGCCGATGTGCATGAGGTACTGCTGTCGCTGCTGCAGAGCAATAGCTCTGACTCTGAGTCCGAGACGTCGGGCTCTGACGCGACCATATCCGACCTGAAGCAGGCTCGTCCTGCAATAGCTGGCGTTGATGGTGTTGACTGAAGCGCGGGCGAGAGTCGCGACTGCGGGCCTTCTCAATTCTTTTCTCAGTCCCCGGTGTTTTTAAGTTTGTCGCTTTTGCCCAAATTAGTCCAAGCCATTCAAACCTTATCCAGCCGAAGACGCGCACGCTGTGTCCTGTCAGGAGACAATTAAAGTTCAGGAGGGAGCTTACCGGATTGAGACAAGCCATTGGAGCTGGAGTTGGGGACAAGCCATGGCGAAGAATGTTGGCTGGAGAGTGGATGCGGAGAGCAGGAAGAGGCGAATCAGTGCTGGGAACAGGAGCAGCTGGTTATGAGCGATCAGCGACTGATGGCCAGCGTTTGAGTGCACGCGGACAGCTGCATTGCATAATGGCCGTGTTTGCATCGTCACGTACTGTTAATGCGCGACACTTCTTTGTCGAGTGGTTTCACACACGTGGAGGAGACAGACTCTACTTGATCCGCAGTCCTTGGAGCTCACCAGCATCAGCAGCACCTCTGACTTGCCATCGTTATACTACTCAAAAGTATGCCTGTTCATTAATATCTGGGCAATCAGCAAGTATCAACTTCCTGAACTGCTACACAAACAAATCCATATCCCATCCCATCCCAACTATGATACATTGCAAATCAATCACTCGCTGACATGCAATAACTACTCTACACTAAACTCCTCAATCTCGATTTTGACACTACCGCGATCGTCATCCTTTTGCGCTGATCTCGAACTCCACCACCGCACACAATGCATCTTCGCCGCATTCACCACCACAATACAAAACGATAAAGCTGTCTCCCAGATCATCACCTCGACCACAGATTCCCAATTTCCAATTTCAGTATCGCTATACACGATATCCTTAGGCAACGTAGAAAGCACGTCGGGAGCCTCTGCTGATCTGATGAATTGTCGAGCGATATACCGATACAACCACGCGCGGATTGGCGCCTTTATAATATTCGCCAACACTGACTCAGCACTGGCCATACCTGTTAATGGCAACGAGTTGTAAAATAATCCGGGCTGCTTAGGCACTGGCCATTTAATAATGTCGGAAAAAAAGTAGTCGACGAACTGGCTGGTGAGAGACAATCCAACGACAAACAAAGCGTCCTTGCGCGCGACGGTTATTACATCAATACATAGACTTACCGCTGAAGAGATGGAAGGAAACACTTTTGTAGGAGGGACCAGTGATAAAGACTGTAACACCGAATGGTGAAAGAATGGATAGCTAACTAACCAAAAAAATGCCTTTTTGCTGGATTATTCTACCATTAGCATCACGTTTACACTTTGATCATACACAAGCACACGACTCACCCAAGCTCCATAGTTTGCACAATTCTCTCGGCTATAACAACTGCAAAAGGCGCATGCCTGCCATGTCTATGCGTCACTGCCGTATTCGTCCTGATACCAATCTCAGAATGATACAGCCGATCTGACAACAGCCCTGAGAACAGATCTGTCCACCGGCCTCCTTCTATTTGACTTCCGCCGGCAGACATAGCCAAAATTACTGCACGCGGATCTCTAAACGTCAGACGCAGTCGAAAGAGCCGTGTCAGTAGCCATTCCACTAGCGCTGTCAGTACGACAAACGGTAAGTCTGCTAGGATCGTGATCAAATCTTGCTGCAATATCGCCAATTCTCTGTCCTTTTGTGCATCTTTGTGGTTGCGTCCATTTCTGCTACTAATATCAGTACTGCTGCTACTGGTAGCGCTGCGATTAAGACCAGTAGCAACTCGATAATCCGTAGACGTTGTATCACGAAGAAGTCGAGCCTGCGCTTTAACAAGCTCACGATTGAGGAACAGAATCTGGCGGATCTCGGGCGCGATGCTTGCTCCGGGATCACTTGGGTCTATTGGCGGTGGAGATACTGGAGCTGGACGGATCGAGTTGTTTGACCCAAAGGCTAGCCTTTGTATTCGTGGTGTAAGCATTCTATTGTTGCTGTGAAGACTGTAGACTGAGAAATGGCTGATGGGGAACTGATGGTTGACTCTCGTACTGAGATGTCTGCAAGTTTAAAAAACCCTCAAAACATCTAATTTCAAGCTGAACAAATATTTGATTGCTTCTGGCTCTTCGTGTCTGAACGAACCGGATCAAACTGCTGAAGCTCACTCTTGCCCCTTCCGCTCACATTGGCCATATTGATGAATACATAATGTTTTGCTAAAGCTTGGTCATAACGGCTTTTCAATGAATAAGCAACAAATTGCCAGGAACGGCTGCATTGATTTTAGAGATGAGCCGCAGTTCCTATTCTACGAGCAGCTATGAAACATAAAGTGGACGATCATGAATTATAAGATGAAGAAATGGAAGATTATTTATTACTTTTTTAATTTATCAAGCGATCTAATAAGTACACATCTAGAAAGTCTTGACAGGAGCAACCTGCTTGGAGTGGAGTGACTCCATGAGGGCGAATCCTATGGAGACAGCCTTAGCAGCATCCTTGAGGTTGTAGTGGGGCTCGATGTCCTTGAGGATCCAGTCACGGAAGCCTTCAAGCTCGAGCTTGAAAGCGGGAGAGAAGACGGCCATGTGAGAGTCGGGTCCGACCATTCGGGTTCCGTTCTCGTCAGAGATGTCGATCTGGAGAAGACGGGGGTCGCCGTTGATGAGGATGCGGCCCTTGGTACCGACGACCTCGGTTCGAGAGTGGTGGCCGTGACGGTTGTCACGCGATCCGTAGACGTTGATGATGGTGCTTCCCTCCTTGAAGGTAATGAGTCCCATACCGTCGTCAACATCGCCAAACTCCTTAAGCTCGACGAGAACCTCGGTGGTACCGGTAGCGAAGACGGTGTCAGGCTCAAGATCCTTGCCAAGCAAGTATAGGCAGGCGTCGATGTCGTGGATAGTGCAGTCAAGGAAGATACCGCCGGAGACCCTCAAGTAGTCAATGATGAACTTGTCATTCTGATACAAGTCAGTGGTTTGCGAGCGGAGGTTGATAACCTCACCGATCTCACCAGCGGCGATGCGCTTGCGGGCCTCGACGTAGACAGAGGCGTAGCGACGGGGGAAGGCACATCCAACCTTGAGGTTGGGGTACTTGAGGGACTCGTGGTAGACATACCAGGCGTCCTCGGGAGTTCCGGAGAGTGGCTTCTCGCAGAGGACGTGCTTGCCGGCCTTCATGGCCTTGATAACCTGTTCCTTGTGGAAGCTGGTAGGAGTGACAAGCAAGACGGCGTCGACGTCGGCGAGGCTGACGAACTCGTCGAAGTCGGGGGTGACGACGGCGTCGGGGAGGTTTTCCTTGCACCAAGCAATTTCGTGGGGCATGACAGTGCAGACGGCGGCGACTATGACGTTGCGGATGTCGAGGAGATTTTCGATGTGGATGCGACCCATGCGGCCAGCGCCGGCGACTCCCATACGCAGAATTTTGGTCATTGTGTAGCTGGACTGGGAGCTGTGAGAGAGAGAGTGGAATGGGACAAGACAGAGGGGGGATCTAAGGGCGAGCAGGCAGCAAGTTAAACGTGTGGAGAAGAACGGCGGCAGAATGGTCATTAGCAAGGATAAAGGATTAGTGACGACTCAAGCAGCCGAAGCGTGCGGCGCGCGGGGTTGCTTTTGATGCGGGAGCGGTGGGTGATTCTGTGGGGGATTTTGGATGGAGTACAGAATAAGAAACATTATCTGGATTGCTAGATGTGGCTACCGCTGTATTATTCCAGACCACCTGCTGCATATCATTGCGACTTGCACCAGCATCACGACGATTGTGTGCGTACTCGCTGACACAGCAATGAAAAGCAGGGTGCGGGGCGGGCCCTGAAAACAGTGCGTGGAAGAGCTGGCGCTCCCCGCTTTCCTCTTTCATCGCGTCCCCTTCCACCGCAGTGCGCGGATACTGCTGTTTTCGATACTGAATCCTGTTGCTGCCCTGCTCGTGTTGTCCAGATTGAAACTAAATCCAACAACAACACTCCACTCGCTCCTTCGCGGCTGCAGCGCGCTCTTCTGCGCTGTGCTCTGTGAGCTCAACTCTGCTCCGCATTCATTTCCTCACCATGAACGCGGGATGATACCCTGTTTTGGACAACCCTTACCTTATTTGCTCTCAATTGTTGGTGTGCAGAATCATTACTATTTATATCCTGAATCCCGCATCCCTCGCTTTTACAATCCCTGAACCAAGCACCCAATTAACTTTTCATACATACACATGCACCCTTCCAAATAGCAACGTGAACAGACTGTTATGTACACAGCAACATTAATCAGTCCTTACAAATCTAACCACCACTTTCTTCTATCCCTTCACGCATATCTGGCCGGCCGCACCGTCTGCGGCCATTCTTCTAACTCACGCATCTCTGCAGCATCGTCATCAGGACACACAGAAACCACTTCACACTGGCCAGTAAACCCATTGAATCCCGTCGCTACGCAGATCGTATACGCCTCAAAGCTATCAAAATCTACTCAGCTCCCGGCATCGAGCGCACACGCCAGCCTACACTCTCTCGCAATATAGTCAATCCCGTCGGAAGTGGATCGTCAATGACCCTAACAATGGGCTTAGTTAATATCTGCATATGCTGCCATAACGATCGAGTTAATTCAATGAGATCTGTGGTCAAAATACACTATTGTTTCGAAAATGGCATTAGATTAACTATAAAACAACCATTTACGACAAACTGTATAGCGAGGAATGTACAACATTGAATAACGGTAGCCAACCAACTACGCCAGCTGTGGAAGCTCCTCCTTGACTGAGCTTTCACTATGTAAATTAAACCGAGTAGCTAATCAAGAATTTTGCGAAATAACGAAAAAACATGCTACCCAACATCCATGAAAATAAAGTGTCCGAACGAAGTTCGGCCAAATAGACCGAGTTCATAGCTGGTGTAGCCAACCAATTTCGTGACAATCAAGAGCCACCTGAGCTCAGTGCACCAAACTTACAGCTGCTACTTACAGCTGCTACTTACACTACAGATAGTTACAGTTATAAACTAGTATAATATAATATATTAGTGACCGGCAAGCCACAGTATAAAAATCAAGAGTCATCAGTACAGAGTAGATCTAGTACGGTACAATAGTTCA
>JAJLXK010000060.1:0-17779 GCA_030571195.1 Myxozyma geophila | reverse complement strand
TTTAATATTATAGTATAATAAAATTGTACATTTAAAGCTATGTTTAGATCTATGCATTGTGTGGCTAGACTAAAAAAAAGACATAGTTATGATGAGCAAGCCCTACTAACCTTACCTACAGCTCTACAACAGCACATCTACAACAGACGTGTACAGTAGCTTTACACACATGCCACTAAGGACCTTTTCGTAACTACCGTTTCAGTAATAACCGAAATACCAGAAAATGGCAAAAGTCTAGTTATTAGCAACTAAAATATTATCCACATTGACGAGTGAATATGCGATCGTATTCTCGATGTTACGCAGTCGCAAGCTGTTTCATTGCAGCAGAGCCAAATGAGCTTTAAAAAAATTATAAAAAATAAAAATAATGCTTCGTAATTAATACAACAAATATTTTTATTTAAATAGCACAGTACACATTCAAAAAGCAGCGAAAATTACAATTAAGCAATGCAAGGGTTTTTTTTTTTATTTAAAATGGGCAGAACCAGTATTAGATTACTAACCTAATGAATACAATGAATAAGAATATGACAAATGAAAAAGAATAATAGACAAATGGCTAATAAGAAAATCGGTAGTAAAGATGATCCAAGATAAAACCCCAAAGACTTCATGAAGATAGAATATAAAATGAAAAACCCTACCCGACGACCGAAGCACGAACAAACAACTCCTGAAACCACGATTCGTCCTCCTCAATAGAAACCCTCATCGGATAATGACGCCTACGACTATGACGCAAGTAGACCTCATGAATGATAAACGAGTGAACTTTGGCCTTCCCAAAATCGAGTGGCCCTGCGAGAATCTCTCTAGAGGACCACCCCCTATTTTTTATGGGACGGGAGTACTTAATACGTGACCAATAATCGGTATAATAAGAATCCAAGAAGTAAGCATATGAGCGAAACTATTATAGTAGGAATGAACCATGACAGGATAATGAAAATTATTGGTCTGATTGTAATGTGGTTTTGTGTGGAAGGCATATGATGAATAAGTTTGATAACTAATGAATTTTTTTCCGATATAGAAGTGCGCTAAGTCTTGAATAATCTAGTCGGGGAAGAGCAACTGGCCGACAGGGACGGGATGCAGACTCAGTGGTGGTGGTGGTGGTGGTGGTCGGGAGGTGGGCGGCGGAGTAAGTTAGCCAGTAGGCTGTAAAAAGGAGCAGCAAAGAGAGCCGTGATAGGGTTTTTTTTTTTTTTTTTATTTTTTATCAAAATGGGCAGATAGGGTTAGGGTAAATAACGATAGGGGATATAATGTTGCAGAAAATTCTTATTGATAACAATTGAAGCGGTGGCTCAATGGTAGAGCTTTCGACTCCAGTTTATGAGTTGGCCAATCGAAGGGTTGCAGGTTCAATTCCTGTCCGTTTCAATTTTTTATTTTTTTTCAATTTTTTTTTTCTTCTGAATATTGTTCAGTTGAATTGTTGGCTAATATTTTAGTTTTTAGATTGGTCTATACGTTTTATTGAAATGAGCTGTGAAATTAGTTGGAGTGGCATTAAATAGAGTTTGGGTGTCAGATGGCCGCAGCTCGATAAGTTTAACAAACTGAGCTGTCAGGATACAACAGTCGACAGCCTTTTGATCTTGGAATAAATTGGAGAAGTATTCAGATATGGTATTGTCTTTTGATATAATGTGTAAGAGAAGATAAAGGCTAACTGGGCAGTCACAATCACTGTACACACTGCCGCCAACGACGACAAAGTCCCTTCGCGACCTGCGCTTCGGGTCAGCGCGGGCAACAACTCCACAAGCCAAGATCTTTGAGATCTCGAAAGAGGATATGTCGATAGTCGAGCAGTCTCCGGCTGAGATCTACAGCAGTTTAGAAGATATTGCAGATGCGTTACCAGGGAATACGCCTAGATATGTCGTGCTAAGTTATCCTATGGTGACGAAGGACGGAAGACATAAGGCGCCGTATGTCTTGATGTATTACAGACCTGTGACGGCAACGCAACAGGCGAAGATGTTGTATGCGGGTGCGGTTGAGATGTTTAGAGCCCAGGCTGATGTTAACAAGTGAGTATGCGTGATAGAGCAGTGTGGACTATATATCTGTTATAGAAAGGAAGTGTGCTAATGCGTTTGCAGGCTGTTGGAAGTTGCGGACGAGGACGAGATTCTTGAGATTGATGTTATGTTGCGGGAGTAGTTGCATTATATAAGAGTTTTGATTGTATTGAGTGAATAGAAGAGTAAATAGATGGAATATTCAGTGAGTTAATCGGAGTATTGTCTATTAGCAGCCACACTACAAAACTACACTACACTACGCTACACTACAAGACTACAGTACAATAAGCTACTCAAACTACACAATACAATTCCAACTATAATACATCTTCACACATTGAAACTACTATACATATTCCATCACGTGGACGATATCCATCTACTGTCACGAGCCCGCCGCACAAACGCCGCAGGATTGGTTGTGCGTGTCCGTGTCGCGCTCTCCCCCACGTTTTTCTCCAGCCTCGTCCATCCTGATATCTTCCTGACCAGCAACCCCCTGTGTCTGCGCTGGTTCTCTGGGACTTCTGTGCAGATAGTTCTTGCTATTTAGTACTCTTGCTGTACACATCTACGTCACTCTGTGCCGTTCGTGACGAGCTACAGAAGTCCTATGTCCTATGCGGTGGCCCCGTCCTTCGCATCCCTCCTACTGTCCCCCGAACAGAGACAGCAACCACAGACCCAACAACAGCAGCAACATCAACAACCACAGGACCAGCAGAAACAGCCAACACACCGCGAACAGTCCCAGACTGACGACGAGGAGTCGCCCGCGCAGGGCATACAACCCGCCGCTGCTGCTGCTCAGTTAGACATCAACGGCGCGTCCGCGTCGAGCGCCAGCACCAACAACAACAGCAGCATTCGGCGCAGAAAAGCAACCGCACCTGATGGTCCTGTGCGCCGGCGAGTCAGCAGAGCCTGCGATCAGTGTAATCGTCTGCGTACGAAATGCGATGGAAAATTCCCATGTTTGCCTTGCATAGGTATGTCTCATAGGCCAACCGTTGATTTTTTTTTAGAGAAACAACATTTCTGATATAGCTTGCCCCGTAGAAGGATCACTGCATTGCGAGTACGTTCGCAAACAGCGCAAACGAGGAAAAGTGCCTAAACGCGAACTAGAACAAGCAGCGGCCGCAAAAGCTGCAGCGGCAGCAGACGTCCTCGTCAGTACCGCCGCCCACCATCGTCGACAACAGCAGCAGCAGCAACAGCAGCAGCAACAACAACACAACGAGGCGATGCTAGATGACGACCTTGACTCGGGAACGGGGACTGGGACTGGCGCAGGAGACTCATCCGTGCACAATCCTGCCTCGAACGAGACCGAGAGAACACCGGGCGACCCATTCATGCTTTATGAGACATCGCCCTCGGCAGCGATGCACTCGGTAGGACAGCAGCATTCACAAGCGTACTCGCAGCAATCACCAAACGATTTAGCTGCTTTTCTCGCCGCCGCGACTCCAGGTAGCCCGCCGTCTCCGAACGCGCCGGTGCCGCCTGCAAACACCCCGCAGCTACTTACGCAGACAGCACAGACGCCTACAGGACCGGTCGGCCGTTCATCGATCGCGATCGCGAAGCATACCTTGCCAGCGACGTTAGCAAATATTTCAACACAGTCCTCTGTTTCGCTGCCACCGCCTCCACCGCCGCCTCCGCCTGCTCATAATCAATCGACTGGAAGTACGCCGGCCTGGCTGGCTCTGGCGTCGCCACCTGAGCCTGGCATCCCTGAATATGTATCGCAGTCATCGTCATTAGGCTCGTTGCCGAGTAACTCACCGCTGCCGCGGACGCCGACTATGACTTCAGTGCGATATCCGGTTTTGAACGGCGTGCTGTCGCAGTTACACACTTGCATGCCGTCTTCGCTGCCCGGAGATTTGATTGAAGATTACTTTACGCGGAATATTTATTGTCTTGCGCCGATTCTACGGCGGTCGTCGATTCTATCGCAAACCAGAGCGCGCGATTGCTCGCCTGCGCTCGTGTACGCTCTGCTACTTTCGGCTGCGTATACATCTGATAATCCGCACATGACCTCGTCGCCGTCTGCTAGACTAGATATAATCCACCGACTGCTAGATCTCTGCGTGTCTGCTTTAAGACCGCTGCTCCACACGACCGTCCACGGCACCCTCGACGACGTGATGACGTACATTCACCTGGGCACCGTGACTTCTGCGTCCGAATTCAAAGGCTCGAGTTTGCGATGGTGGAACGCCGGTTGGACGCTAGCCAAGGAGCTCAAGCTAAACGTCGAGCACGCGGATTTAGATGATGAGACGCGAGAAGAGATGCGAAGATCATGGTGGTTGCTGTATATGGTTGATCGGCATCTGGGGTTGTGCTATAACCGACCACTTGCAATTCTTGATTCGCAGTGCAGCGAGATGTATCAACCGCTTGCGACGGAGGAGGAATGGTTTTCTACTGCCTCTGATAATCTGTTGACGCCGCCTGAGCTTGTAGCAGATGCGGGTTCGCGGAAGGGAGTTACTTATTTAGTCACCGGCACCGGTATATTTGGATTTTTCCTGCCGCTGATGTCTATCCTCGGAGGCATAGTCGAAGCACATCATCTAGAACAAAACACGTCAATGCATCTCGTGGGCGTGACGGCGGAGATGAGAGCGCAGCTTTCCTCTGCGCTTGATCGGTTTGAATCGTCGCTTGCTGCGTTTCCTGATGATCCCGGGCTTTCTAATGTATGGAGGTTTTACGCTATTCATCTGTCATGCGTTCTCCGGATTTTGCTTGCCGGGTACTGGGACCCCCTTGATCTGCTTTATGCTCCGGATTCCCTTCTCTCAACAACCGAGTTCATGACTTGCACATCGCATGCGCTGCGTTCTGCCGACGCCGTCAAATCCGTACTTCGCCACGATCCCGAACTAATGGTCATGCCATTCTTCTTTGGCGTGTACCTCCTCCACGGTAGTTTCATTTGGCTCATGCTTGTCGATAAGCTTGAGTCGAACGTGAGCGAAGAAGTGCGTGAAGCATGCGAAACAGTAGTTCGCGCGCATGAGGTCTGTATCGTCACTCTAAACACAGAGTATCAGCGAAACTTCCGAAGAGTCATGAGAGGCGCGCTCGTTGGGATGGTGAAGCCATTAAATGGACACGCCGATAACTCTGAAATCAGAGAAGAAGGAAGACGACGGCGTCGCGAGATCGTGGGATTGTATAGGTGGGGACCGGGTGGTAACGGACTTGCTGTGTAATGCTGATGTGTGTATGTGCTGTCTTTTTTTTTTTTTGTTTTTAATTTGTATTTGGGTTGCTTGGGATGGTGTCTTGTACTATATAATTCTACGATTGTTTTGGTCAGGAGTCTAATGAAAGTTATATTTTGATATATATTGCGTTAATACTATTCTATTCTCTTTCGAATGATGCAGTAGCTGAGGAGCGGATAAGTAGTTTTGGAGCAGATGAAGAGAGGAGCCCTAAACCGCTGCTTTGGGAAATTTGTTAAGAATCATTCTCTCTCAGCACAGAGCAGTATCTGCTTCAGCTTGAGAAGGGAACAAGTGCAAAGATGTCGTTTAGAAAACGGAATGAGCTGCTTTCTGCGCGCAGCGGACCTGTTCCAGTGCGTTCTGCGCCTGGTGGAAATATCCGCGGAGCATCATCACGAACAGCTGCTTCTTCAGCGGGATTAAATCCAGTTCAAACACATCCTGAACCAGCGCAGAAAGCAACACAGCGACCATCTCCTCTCTTTTCAGATCATACAGTGCATTCGACAGGAACACCGACACTTGACAAACTTCTCCTGCATGGCGGACAACCGCTTGGAACAGCGCTCGTCGTGGAAGAGACTGCTGCGACGGATTTCGCGAGCGTGCTGGCGAGATGTTATGCTGCGCAGGGGGTTTGTAATGGGGATTTGGTTGCTGTTGTCGGTGTTGAAGAAGGACGATGGGGTGCTGAGTTACCTGCGAAGGCGGATGCGAGGAAAAGTAAAAGCAGCAGCAGCAGCAGCAGCAGCAAAAGTCCACAGCAGGAACTACGACAGCAGCAAGAGCTCAAGATTGCATGGCGATACAGGAATTCTCAAACAGCAGAAACAACACCAGAGGCAGATCCAAGCATTGCAGACGAAAAATACTGCACTCCGTTCAACATCACAGCTCGCGCACTGCATCCGCCAACCACGCTCAAATACATCTCACCAACTCCAGCTCCAGATTTCTACGACTCTATCCTCGCGAAAGTGACAGCGCAGCTGAACACTCTCAATCGCTCAGAAAACCAGACCCTGCGATTGATATTTCCAGGATTCCTCAGTCCAACGGTGTATACAAACATCGAAAGCGCGTATAACCCGCACAACCTCCTCCGGTTCCTGACGTCCCTGAGATCACTCCTTCACTCAAATGAAGACCGCATGACAGTCTTCTTCACCTTATCAACTGCGCTATTCCAAAATCCCAGCGACGACGCGTCTGAAAGTACTGGCCTGCTAATATCATGGCTCGAAATGCTCGCCGACGGCGTGATAAAACTAATCCCAGCCCCGTCACTAGCTAAATCTCAAGCCGACGAGAAAACGGGCTTCCAAGGCTTCGTCGACGTGCTTAAACTGCCGATCGTGAGTGCCCGCGGCGCGATGGTAGTCAGAACTACAGAATATGCGTTTAAAGTAGGAAAAGGGGGAATGAAGATTGAGAAATGGGGAATCCCGGTCATGATTGATCAGGCTGAGGAGAAAAAAGCTAATCCGCTTGATTTTTAGGCACTCTAGAATGTATAATAGCAAAAATATTTACAATAGGTAATCTTCAAATAGAAGAGCGGCAGTAGAAATACTAATCGTACTTTGACCGAGAATACTTGCTCTCGCTTGCTGAAAAGTCGTCCGGCTGATCAATTCCCTGTCTCTCCATCTCAATCTTTCGATCAAAATCATCCTGACTCTCCTCCTCAGGCGGTCTATCAAAGGCGAGATCTCTTGACGTGTTTCTGATAGGCGTCTTCTTCGAGCCGTATCGCGGAGGCTCAGCCATAGGCTTGTATCGGCTCTCCTCCTCAGCTTTACGTCGCGACACAGCAAGATCCCACGACGACGGTACAACAGGCTCGGAATCGCCGACCCCGCCAAACGGCCGCTTCCGCTCTTCTTCACCCATCGTCAGATTCTGAGATCCACCGAGAGCAGAGAAGTCGCCGTACGGGATCTCCGGCTCGTCGTTGTAGTATCTCTGTGTGTTGCCCGTGTTTTCTTCGTTCCACCAGGCAACGAACGAGTTCTGCGGTTTGCCGTCGGCGTAGTAGTTAATCCACAGTGAAAGTGTTGGTCGAAGAACGACGAGACGCATGATCGAGCGGCACTGCGGACGATGTTCAAAGTCGCGCTTGGCTTTCGACATCGCGACGCCGTAGGAAATCTATCTTCATCAGCGCTGTGTATCAAGACGCGCTAGAAAACATAGAAACTTACATCACCGCCAAACTCAGCTCCCATAATCGCGCCAAAGGCACTCATTGAGCGTCTCACGTTGGGCATGTATCGTCTCAAAATCGTGAAGGCTGCTCCCTGTCAGCTCCGTCTTCACAGCAATCTCCTCCATTACATACCTCCAATACCACCAACAACACCGCCAAAAATGCTTCCAAGAACCCGGTACGAGTAACATCGATTCAGCTCGCTCAGAATATCCCGCCGGTCTTTCTTCTCAAGCTTCGAATCCGTGAACCAAAACAGATCAGAGTACTCCTTCACCGTCAGTAACGGCTTCTCCGCGTCAAAATCAATTTTCTCGACGGCTGGTCCGGGATTCCGACGCGGTGGAACATTGAATATCTCGGATTGCTGCGACATCTTTGTATCTCACGTTGAATATCAAAGTGTAGATAGTTCTCAGGTGACGATCCGTCTCGAGCTCACTTGTGGTATTTGACCTCCCCTGATCACGTGAATTCTATGCAGTTGACTACACATTTACAAATATCAGGCAAGTGAAAGACTTTTGTTGAATGAAGAACAAATACACAAACTTGTGATATAGAGCACCGTATTCAGCAGCCAGGGCCGCTGGATGTGCCGTTTTTAATCGAAGCACAGCTCATGCTTTCAAACCCATTAAAACACAACAAACTCATAACATAAAGACAATAATTATATGATATAATAACTTCACAATACGCAAAACCGATGAATACAAGGACAATATGACAAAAGAGGCAAAGCAACTTGGACTATCAGTAAATCCTTCAGAATTTAAAACACCACCAGCATTACACCAAGCAAGAGCCAAAATAAAGCCAAAAACTGCAGCGTTTCACTGCGCCAGCAAACAACACAAATGAAATTCTTACATAATAACGCAGCAGCCACCGCTGCCAGTCTGTCGCTCAGTGGCCCCTGCAGTCGACTGGCGAGCAGCGGTGTTGTTTCCACCAGGCGTAGCGGGACTCATCGTGCTGGGGTTTTGCTCGCGGTTGTAGCGCCTGATTTCGCGGACAAGGTTGTAGAAGGCTTCGTCAACGTTTATGCGTTGCTTGGCTGATGTCTCGATGAAACCGCACCGGAACTGTTTGGCTAGTTGTTTTCCCTCTGTAGCGCAGTTAGATTATGATGATGCTAGAGGAAATGTAGGAACGCACCTTGCTGTGACACTTGTCGCTCTGTTTCCAAATCGCATTTGTTTCCAACAACAATAATCGGGAAGTAGTCTTTATCCTTCACGCGAAGGATTTGTTGCTGGAAGGCTGTGATTTCTTCGAATGATGATCGAGAGGTGATCGAGTAGACGAGCAGAAATCCTTGTCCTGCTCGCATATATTGTTCACGCATGGCAGAGTACTCCTCCTGACCAGCGGTATCGAGGACGTCAAGCAGGGCTACTTCACCGTCAATTCCGCATTGCTTGCGGTATGAGTCTAAAAGGATAAGTATGCTATCGGACACTAGAGCAGAGAAGAGAAAGTACCTTCGATGGTCGGGTCGTACTCGTCGACGAAATGACTTTGGATGAGCTGGATTGTGAGCGCGGATTTTCCGACACCACCGCCGGCGACGACGACAAGTTTATATTCTTGTAGAAACTGTGACTGTACGAAAATGGTGTTAGCATCAGGATGAGTGGATGGTGGATGGATCAGATGAGCGATGAAGAGTGGAGTGTTCAGCACTCCGCCACGCCACACGCTAGATTTCAAATAGAAGTCTCGGAGAAATACACACCTTTGACATGATATTTATGTTTAGATGATGCTATTGAGAAGCAAGAAGAGGCGAAGAGGTGAAGAGGAGCAGGGGCTAAAATCGATAGATCCAGAATCACAATAGGAGGAGACTGTGCGCTCAGAAGTTGACGAAAACAGACGCAGGAAAAAGGAGAATAGACCAAAAATTAAGGTGAATATCTCTGAAAAAAGTTCGATCCGGAATATCCCCGTAAACACAAGCAGGATCAAATTCTATCGCAGCAAAGAACGTCGCGGTATAGGACAGGCTTCTTTTCGCATCGCGGGCTGCTTTGTGCGCTTTGGGCTGGTCCGATGGGAGAAACCCTAAACTAGCGTTGAGTGGTTTACCCGAGGCGATGAGTGGATAGGGAGGAATTATGTGAGGAATAGTAATAGAATAACGCAGATGATGCTAATGATAGTAATGAGAAAAGGATATCAGTGCGAAGAAAGCAGAGACAAAGGAGTGAGCAGCGAGAAGAGCTTTCGTGAAGCGTGGATGCTTAATTTGACTGTTTTTAAGCAGCAAATTGGAAGAGTTTGATTTAGAGTAATTTAATGCGATTCGTTTTGCTTGCTTTGCGGTGTTTGGTGTGCTCTTGAGTGCTGTGGGATTTAGTGTCGGTGGTGTTCTAGACTGTCTTTATACTACTCGCTGTTATACTATTATCATTCTAGTAGTATTCTATTGGTCCATTCGATTACACTGTAGCGTATTATACAGCAAGTGATTACACTGTGCTTACAAAGCAATGCCTCGTTCTAATTTGACAAGTCACCTAACCCAATGAGTTTTTATGGACCCTGCATTGATCTGCTGTTGTTTACAAGAGGACTGTTAAGATAATGCGATATGCTGTTTGTATTTTTTGAGTGTAGAGTAGTGAGACTGTTTGCTATCGGCGAAAAACTGAGCTCTGAGCTGAGCCCTGAATGGCCGCAGAAAACAGAGATTGCATTGTGAACCAAGTGAAGTAACAAGCCTATTCAAGCTGAATCTGCACTCTATTGTGACCTAACGATCTTATAAATGAACCGTCTGCTTCTCAATTCACGATGTGTTTTTCTGCTGTTTGCTCGAATAGCTATCACAGTGCAGCAATTACGCAGTCATGGATCTTGCTTGCAGAATACTACTCAGACACGCAGTCTCTTCAGTTTTCATAAACTGCACAGTCCAGCTGCCGTTGTCGTCCAAACAATCCTGTTTTCACATAATCTGCTTGGCATACCATAGTAATACTTTTCTTAGTAACACTGCTAAGCGTCAAACAGGCATTCTATATAGCACACCCTTCTCTGTTCACCTTCCTAATCCGGCATTCCTCAAACCCCTATTTTAGAAAGCTCGCCGCGCTCTGCGCAGCCGCGCGCCGCAGACGCAGCTATCCCGAGCCACGCTCCTCCTCTCTTCGCCGCCTCCTCCTCCTCTGCCTCAGTGTCACCAACAACACCTTCACCATCATGGCGCTGCTCAGCGCGCCGGCAAACATGCCACTGCACCGCATGCTGATTCTGCTTGCCGTTTTTGCCTCAGTCGTCCTTTCCGTCCTCGTCATCGCCTCGACGCGTCTCTCAGACTACACTGACCTCATCCCGTTTCGCGCCTCTGCGCCCACCGCCACCGGCCTCGTCTACGACATGAGCACCCCCGAAGGCATCCGCTCCTCCATCATTAAGCAGTACGAGCACAACATCATGCTCCGTGCCGACCAGAATCCGCTTCGCCATCTTCAGTTCTGCGCAGACCGAAAGCACACGCGCGAGTCCGCCACGATCATCACCTCGGAGTCTAGCCGCGAGGGCACCATCGCCCGTCTCATCTACCCGTCCACCTCACTCAGTCCACCCGCCATCTACAACCCCACTATCCTTTCCTATCCGCCTGGATCGCCGGCCCCGTATCTGGCAGTCAGCAATATCCTTCTGGGCACAACCAAGAAGAAGCATCACTTCATCTACTGCGACATGGACTGGGCAAAGTCCCGCGGCATCGAGCGCCAGATCCTCCAGTGCACCTCCAAGCCCTCCACCTTCGCCTTTCCAGACCTTATCCCTCCTAAGGGCGCCTGCCATGGCAGTAACGAAATGCTTAATCTGAACGTCGGCGCAATGGACCCGCGCATATTTTTCTCTCCCACCGGCGAGCCTCTCATGACCGCCGGCGCTGCGGGCAGCACCACCTGCTGGTCGCAGTACATCATCGACCTACGTGTTTTTATCTCTGACCTTGGCAAGAAGATGAACATCACTGATGTGCCTATCAGATTTAAAAAGCCTGTTGAACTGCCGCTTGATGATCAGGCGGAGATTCACAAAAACTGGTTCATCTTTTACGATGAGCTTGACAGACCCTACGTCCACCGTTCACTCACAAACCGCTCCCTCTCCTCACTCGAAAGTCTCTTCAATGGCAACCCCTCGGACGACGAGCACAGAAATCTTCTTTACGATCCCGACACGCCCAAGTGCATCGACGAGCTCAGAACGCAGTACCCTGAAGGGATCAGCGGTCTCACTTCATATATCCATCAAGCCTCTAACTCGCTCAGAGTAACCCTCTGCGACTTTCCTTGTATCTCTACCATCCACAACACCGTCAACATCGAAATCTTTCACATCAAGTATCAAAACAATCTAGAATTCTTTTATCGACGATACGTAGTCATGACGAACATCACCGCGCCATTCGACGTTGTCGGCCGCACAAACAATATCATTTACGTCGGCATTGACGAGAAAACCATGGTCTTCACTGTATCAATGTCGTGGGATCATCTCAACAGACGGACCCATGGCGCCTGGAATGATCACGTCTATGGAGGAACAGACGTATGGGATCTGCTCGAAGATCAAGAAGCTGACGAATTTGAAAACTCGTTGCAAGACGTGAACACTTCAGATTTTGAATCTGGTATTGACGGGAACGGCGATGATGGTGTGAGTTCTCCAGAACCCGCACCGGATCAACCTGCTACCAAGCCTAAACCAGCGAAGGTCTCTATCGAAGACGACACATTCGCCACCGAGTCGAAACCAGTCGACCCGTGGAAACGGCTGCGAAAGAGAGATGAGGATTTTGAATACGCCGATGCAGCAGAGGAAGCCGCCGAAGAAGACGCAATTAAGCAAGACTCCCTCCTCATAGAAGCCTATGCCGCCACATACGGTCTACCCAACGCCACTACCAAGAACCCGCTTGTTAATAAGTATTATCATGGCTGGTTGGACGACACGATCATGATTCATCTTGGTATTAACGATAGAGAAACGGCTGCTATGCACGTCTCTGCGCGCGTGCTCTTGAGCTGCTTTACTATCTGCCCCGCTAACGGTACTGATGATTTGTTTAAATTTGGCAGTACTGCGGATAGTGGATATTCTAAAGATCTTACAGACGATGGGTTTAACACTCAAGTTGTCAATACGGAAGTTAACAAACAAGATAAAATTGATACTGAAAGTCAGAATGACTTGTCTTCTGGTACGTCAAAATCTGATGATCTATCTAGTGAACAACAAGCTCATTTGGGATCTGAGAATACAGACAGTTCCGCTGCTAACTTTGTATCAGAGGACCAATCTGGAAGTGACCAGTCTGGAGATGGCCAATCTAAGGGAGATCAGAGTGAAGGACCTCAGTCAGGACAAGGTGATCAGGGAGATCAATCTGGAGACAATTCTGGCTCTGACCCCAACTCCTCTGCCAACCAAGACACCTCCAACAACGAGGTTGACTCCGACGTTCGCCCCGAAATAGATCCAAACTCCTTTGCAGGTGGAACTGAAGATCAGTAAGATATTTGTACAAATGATGACTACGACTTGATAAGGAGTTAATGACATGGAAGGATAAATAGAAGGTGAGGAATTGTATTATATTGCATTATCGTGTTTATATTAGATTTCTGTTTATGTTTTGTTTAAACATTTGTTAATATTTTTGTTCATATTTTTGTTTATGCTGTATGCCATATTTGCTTGTTCTTTATTTATATATTTCAACATGCATTTCCAATCACAATTTGCTGGTAATCCTGGATTCAATCCTATGGTTTTCTGAAGTAATATCTTGACCCGATCTAGAGGGTTGAGTAGAACGAATGAATATGCACACTGATTATTCGAACACCTGCAACTGACATTGAATCTTCAGCAATCGGTTTTAAATATTAAATACCAAGAAATATCTAAACAACACTGAACCAAAATTGCCGAGCCATATTCACATATTTCGTATGAAATACATTCTACTTCCGCGAAGTTCATTACATTATCATTAGGGTTTTAGGGCTCTAACTTAGCCACCGGTCCAGCAGGATTAGGACACTTGTCTCTGTTAGGCATGGGGAACGACAATAGCATTTGGAATTAAACAACAAAAAGCTCAGACTGATTTTTAAAATGATTATGGAGCCAGTGTGTCTGAGTGAGGACTTTGGGAAGAGGTTTTTTTAAATCGTTGATGATGGTCATGAAATTATAAAACCCTACTATAATGTGTCATGTTGCCGCCACTAGCTGGTGCACCAAGACGATGCAAACTCACTTCAGTAATAGTACCGTAGGACTTAAGTGCCGTCTCAAGAACTTGTCGCGGATGCGCTGTAGTTGGAAAGTTGTGAATGCTGATGAGCGCTAGCATACCCGGCATGTTTAACTGTGTTCTCTGTACTGACAAATATAATTACATTCTGAAAGCATTCGTATATCCTATCCATTCTTTTAACAAACAAATACTCCAACTGCAAATAACCTATAGTAGGGATATGTCCTGTGAGATATGTACATCTATATCCTATTTTTATGGTCTATTACCTGTAACGCATTCGGATGATCCACGTGGTCAAACAAAGATAGATCACGCCCACGCGATTGACATACCGAACAAGGGTGTTCTGCAGCTATTTAAATACCGTATGGCGGCTTGAATGTTCTTTTTACAATTATATGCGCGTGCAATATGGAAAATCGTCAACTGAAAAGCTCTGATAACGAAGGTTCCAAACGATCCGGGTTTGCACTACGACCGCTCAAACGCATTTCGCAGAGTCAGATCGAGGATCCGACGGCGGACGATGCTGGCTCGAGCGGGAAGTGCAACATTGACGGGCTTCCTGATGAGCTCATGTTTGAGATATTTGACTATATGAGCTCATTGCAAGTGGTCAGACTGTCATCGGTATGCTGTGGGGTTTTGTGGAGAGAATACGGATGCTAACACAATTTGCAGGTCAGCCGCCGATGGAAGGCGCTTTCAAATGCCCATACAGCATTGTACTGGGATGTTTTTGATGAACCAATTTCCAAAGCTCCCTACTCTTTTTCTTGTGAAAAATTTGAAGTGGTTGCTCCAGTACTACGCTGCATTGGTCGTTTGTCAAAATTTACAGACATCTTCTCTCGCGTGAATTTCAGGCAACTCAACTCGCTGGCAATTTCTGGCAACGTGGACAAAGAACTTTGCTATCAGATATGCAACTCGTGTAGACACACGCTGCGCCATCTGCATATCTATGATGCCGACACACTTGCCCCGGATTTTGCTCAACGGCTTGCTCCGGCGCTGTCCGAAATAACATCTCTGGATATTTCATGCTGGTTTTACGAGCTTCCGTTAGATTGTTTAGCAGTGCTGATTCGAGCACCTACAAAACTTTTTAAGTTTGGACTACAATATAGGGATTTCGACGGTCGTGCTAGGGCTGCGATCTTACGTAAACGATTGTTAGACGGACTGATCGAACTAGAGCTGAATATTTTTTCTCACGAAAATTTAATGCCACTATTGAGTTTCAATGGAAGAGAAGAGCAGCCAGCAATCAAAATTGAGCCGTATGCTTTGCAGTGTCTTATCCTGCCAGCTTTCGATAGATCTGTATGTGGCTCACCTGACCTCCAGTGCGTTGGGCAGTTGTTAGTGAATTTGAGGCACCTTGTGATTTCATTTACTAGAGACAATTATCAATTCGATGAGATGATACCAACTGCGATGAGCGGAGTTTTCAAAAATCTGTCGCGTCTGCAGAAATTGTACATCGATACACGCTTGTTGATAAACGAACAAATACTTGACCCTCTAGCAAAGTTTTGCAAAGACTTGCGTGAGCTTCATATAGGGGGATACGCACCTGTGTCAGAAAGAAGTATTTTGAGATTTCTGTCGACTGGTTCCGAGCAACTTCGTATTCTAAACGTTCCGAGTAGTCTGTCTCCAGAGGCAATTGCAGCAGTGTGTGATTTTTCCCGGAGAAAAGCATGGGCGATGTTAACGGCAGATGCCAAAAATTATGTGTCGACTGTGAACTTTTACTTGCTGTTTGGCGGCTTACGAGGAATTGCTCAAGATGCCAGGCGGGAGATCGTACGTCGCAATTCCGAGTATTTCCCGGTGCGTTCCGATGAAGCGGTGGTCGAACCGCGAATACTTACCACGACGGAGAGAAAAATGTTTTATGTTGTGGATAGGGATGATAAGAACGAGTATGCTGAGTTTGTTCCGTCGGGAACTATTTGTGTGGGCCGGTGGTATGACTACTATACCAAATATCAGGATGACAAGTCTCATGATTTTTCATTGGACGACTCAATTTCAAGATGGCTGACGAAATGGGAAAACCTTGAGGCACCGGAAGAAGATCAAATAGGGGCGTGCGGATTTCCCACGCGTAATGCAGGCGATGCTAGTACTCTTTACTTCTCATATCTGAAGAGCCTGATGAAGCTAAGGAGACTAGGAATCAATAGAATTGGACTGAGTAGTATGCCGTACTTGACGGATGAGCAGTTTGAGGCATGTGTAGACCGTATGAGTTATTTTTGTGAAATACTTTGGATTGACCATGAGCCTGCGCAAGAGTTGTGACGAGTTGTCGTGAGTTATTTGTGTGTATTATTAGGACGAGGTGTGGATGCGTGCACTATTGCTTCTCGACTACCTTGCTTGAATGTATATATCAAGTGGTGTTAAATATAAGCCAAGACTCATCTAGGCTAGAATGCCGTGTTCGAGAATGCCTCTGCCTCCTTTCAAAGTAAAGTGGTAATTTCAGTGTGTCCAGACAGTGCATTCGGAGCAGGAGGCAGTGATCGACCTCAAAATAGAGTTGTTTAATGGTTGCGGCTTAGGGTATGAACTCCCAGTTTGGCTACTGTAAACAAGGGCTCCTTCTCAGTCCGAATTCATGATGCAAGTTGTCTAGAGCATGACGACAAAACGGGTGTTAGTACAGCTTTAGAGCAGTTGCAAGACTATCTTTGTGATTCCGAGTACATGCGCCCGACAAAGAGGATTTACGAAGAATACCTGACAGCCTTGGTCGATTTAGATATGCCCAAATTTGGGCTCACCAATATATTTTACCTGATGGACGAGTGCAAGGAGGAAGATGGGCAGTATATTCATAATTTGTGTGCAGACCTAAAAGTTGCTTACAATGAATTAGCGATATTGGACTGCACAAATAGCTTTACTGCGGACCGCCGTGGATACTGTGGACTAGTTTTATTTTTATCACAAGTGAAGATTTCTGTGGATTAGTGCGCGCTATTATCACAGCATGCAAAGATTGCTCTGTACCTACTGCTTTGTATTTTTGTTGTGGGCGCGCTAGCATACCCGGCATGGTTAACTGTGTTTTCTGTACTGACACAAATGTAATTACATTCTGAAAGCATTCTTATATCCTATCCATTCTTTTAACAAGCAAAATACTCCAACAGCACAACACTGAATACCAACAACATCTTAAGCGTGAGTGCATGCAAAATGTGAGCCTTGTTGGGAGCGTTGAATGCCTGGCCATCTGTATCGCCTGTGTGTTGAAGGGCCGCGCAGTTGTTGCAAAAATAACATGCGTTGAAATTTGCAAACTGGCTATCAAACAAATCAAGAAAATAATTTACATTCGTATAATAAAACTTAGCTGCACTAATATGGTAGCTTGGATCACGGGATGAATTGGCAGAGAAATATACATAGTCTATAGTGCGTCAACAGTATGCATACAGCACTCGTAGTCTACTAACGAGTAAACCTCTACGTCGCCCTTTTCAGCAATTCCTCACCATTACCACTAGCACAGCAATAAATACAAAAGTGCAATTTAACATTTGAATTAAGCATATTTGGCTGTAGTTTTTGAGTCGCTTATTGCATTATTTTCAGTAATTTTGCGATGATAAAGCGCCATACAGGTTGGTGCTTGCGGTCGTCAAAACCTACTTATTCGTATTTTGCACCAACTAGCTATCGCGACGTTTGCACAATTCAATTTCAATTTTTCTCCCGTCTGCATATCTTCATATTTGGCTTTATATCTTTTTCAGTACATAACCTGGTCCTGAGGATACGATGCACTCATTATACCTCACGCTTTCCGAAATACACAAACATCTTACATACAACTCGTCACAACTCTTGCGCAGGTTCATGTTCAATCCGAAGTTCTTCACACACACTCCTCGTCTGGTCTAAATATATCCCAAACTGCTCATCCGTCAAGTACGGCATACTGCTCAGT
>JAJLXK010000059.1:0-22533 GCA_030571195.1 Myxozyma geophila | reverse complement strand
TTAGTGTCCGAATATATATATATATATATATATATATATATATATCTGAGTCCATTTACGTATAAGCAAATTTAAAGTGTACATGAAACAATCCAGTGCATTCCGATCAACCATATCCCATAACAAAAAAGACATGCTATAAAGCCAATCGCTACAAACAAAACAAGCGCATCAAAAAAAAAAGAACTGTATATATATATATATGCACAACTAAAGAAACCGATTCTTTAGCCAGTAAGGCTCCAACCGCCAGCCGGGCCTGAAGAGTTACCAACAGTCGTGCCGAGTCGATTATCCGAATACGTCCACCCGCCAAACTGTCGCTGCACGCTTTCAGAGAGATAATCGTCAACGACAGAGTCAGTAGGCACTTCGTTTGTAAATTCTTTGTCGAAGTTTGAAGTGTCTGTGGCTGACGCGACACTTGGTTTGAAAGGAGGAGGGTATTTTTTACCCATTAGTTTCTTCCAATCAATTTCGGCGAAGAATTTGTGGTTTTTGATCTCGGCTGGTCCGTTGGCGCCTAATCGCAATTTCGGATCACGGTTTAACAGACCTGTGAGAAGACTTTTGGCGTCTTTATCCATGTCGTCGGGGAAGCGGAGCGGGTCTTGCAAAATTTTGCGGTACATCTCATTTGTGTTTTCATCGTAAAATGGCGGGAGACCGGTGAGCATCTCGTAAAGGAGAACTCCTAGAGTCCACCAGTCGACAGCCTTGGTATAGCCCTGACCAAGAAGCAATTCAGGCGCAAGATACTCTGGAGTTCCACAGAATGTGTTTGTCTTGTCGTCTTCGCGCATATTAAGCTTACACAGACCAAAATCGCAAAGCGCAATATGGCCGGTATAATCCAGCAAAATATTCTCGGGCTTGAGATCGCGATAAATGACATTAAATCCATGCAGACACTCAAGAGCACAGAGTAGTTCGGCAGTGTAGAATCGCGCGCGATTGAGATCGAACTTGCCCTCGCGTTGCAGATGATGGAATAGCTCGCCACCGTTGATGAACGCAAGGACAAAGTACAGCTTCTCTGGACTTTGGAATGAAAACTTCAAGGGAACGATAAACGGGTTGTCGATCTGAGCAAGGACTGTTCGTTCCGCAAGAGTATGGTTGACTTCTGATCTCGAGACGATATGGGCCTTGCGGATGGTTTTAAGCGCGTAAATGCGGTTCGTGTCCTTCTTGCGGACCTGCATGACTTTTCCAAACGAGCCCTTTCCAACGACTTTAAGCAAATCAAAGTCATCGATGGTGAGTGGGGTGTTTTGATTAGGTTTGTAGGCAACCGCAACATGGACCTTTCCGGAACCCCAGGATACTGCGATAGTCTCATCACGTCTGCCCACCCGCGGATCGAGCTTCGGTGTGAGCTTGCACGAGCCAAGCAAGATATCCTCTTCAATCCGCTTCGAGTCACCATTTGTGCTGTTTGAATTGCTTCCGGAGCTGTCTTTGCCAGTGAAGAAGGCGCCCGGGTTGCGGACATAGAGCGAGATTGTGAGGGTTTCGTTTCTGCTGACGTCGAAGTTGGCTGTCTGCTCCCATTTTGGATTTTCGATTGTGCCAGAGTGTGCGTCGAGGATGACTTGGGTTTTGTCGAACTCGAGGACCATATAGGGGAGAAGGCTGCGGGACGAGGAGCTGCTGGAGGAGAAGGAGGAGACCGAGGACTGGCCGTGTTGCGCGTGCGTGTATGACGGCGGCAGAGAGAGACCGGTGGCTTCGTGGATGGTGACGGTCAGCAGGCCGGGTCGGACGGTCGAGGTCGTCGAGGGCTGTGAAGGGTGGCCGGTCAACAAGGACGAGGAGGAAGAGGGTGTATCTTTCTTTTCCGGAGTGAGCGTGTCATGGTCGTGCTTGCTGCTGTGGTAGAAGTGATGGTGCTTCTCCTTTGGCTTCTCTTTCTCCTTCTCGTCGTAGTTTTGCGGTGTGATGGTCGAAGTCGAGGAAGATCGCGAGGAGAGGGTCGAGAGATGTGTCTCGCGGAGTTCTGTAGAAGCATGTTAGCAGAGCAGAAGGGGAGATATGGGCGTTGGAGGCGCGCACTTTTTGTCAGCTTCCACGACATTGCGGAGGAGCAGCTGTGCTGTAGAAGTGCTGGACGATAAAACAGCTGGCTGGTCTCTTCGACAGAGACCTTGGACTAGAATATCCCGTGAAATCCCAAACAACTGAGCGGAAGATGCTGGAGCGGAGCCGGGATAAATAGAATCCAGGCAGGGGCGCAGGACAAGCCTGCAAACGCAAACGGGCGCGGTCTCCAACCGCGGTAAGGATTAGAGTTCTGGTTGCAAGCTGGGGGAACGATGCTTACGAGCGGTTCAGGGGTTTGGCTGGGTAGTTGCGGTTGGGGCGGGCGCTGGTTGGGTTCAGCCAGGCCGTGTAAGACGTGCGGTTCGATGATGTCAATTTGTATTCGAGTGTGAGTATGCCAGCAGTATATAATGGCAGCATTAGTAGTATGTTGGTATGATTTCATAGCCAACTGGCGAGTCGAATGCGTTGGTCGAACACCGCAGAGCTCGTAAATGAGCGAGTTAGGACAGCGAAGCACTGCTGCTGTATTCACTGATCATTTGTGTGGTTTATGAGATAAGACAGTAGTTAGTAATTATGCGCTAATTGAGTAGTAATTATGACAAAATACTGAGCTATTAAACAGCACTGAAATTAACGGTGTCATGAGAACGCTCAACAGCAGAAAATAATTAGTATATAATTCACCACTACTCCTGACAAATCCTACAATTCTCGAGAAAATAAAATAAAAAAATATACAAAAAAAATACAGCAAAATTCCCTGATTCCAATTCATCAATAAAACACCCAAAACACACACGCTCTCTGCAGTAACCGAAACCCACAAACTTCACAGACGGTAACTGTGCTGCTGCGTCACGCATTAACATTTCCTTAATGCAAGATCACCGGCCCAATCTCTCCCCGCATCTCTTCCTCTCATCGTCTCTCATTCTCCCCATTCTCCTTTTATGCCGCTCAAAATCTCCATCGGCGGATTCAGAATTCACTTCACTCGTCCTCGTCCGCAAATCCAGCGATTATCAGCACTCGTCCTTGGCGCCCTGATCGTCTTCACTGTCCTAATCTATACCCTCAGGCCTGATCCATCCGTCGAACGACCAAAGTACGACGCTCAACCGCGACTTCGTTTACCGTCGCTCAAGAACTCGCTTGCAAAGGACTACGATCCATTGGCAAATCCGGTGATTGCTAAAGAGGTTGAAGATTTCAAGAAAGCGCATCAGCAGCAACAGGCACAGAAAGAGCAAGACCTTCGCCAGCTCGAGCAGCCTGACTCATCTTCCAAGACCGACGAAAACATTGCGAATTTAGGCCCTGTCGAGCTACAGCTACGCGCACGACAGAAAATCGCTGATAGGATAAAAAAACAGCGCTTAGAAGCAGCTGAAAAGAAACAAAAACTTGCAGACGAAGCTGCAGCCAAAGCACAATCGGTAACTGAGCCGCCGGCACAACGTTAACACAAATCATATCTCCAACTAACAAATCTACTCTAACAAAAGAATAATCAAATGTCGTTCTCCGCTGCTGGTCTTTCGTTAAATAGCCGCGTCAAGCTCTCGTCTGGCTTTGAAATGCCAGTACTTGGCTTTGGAGTATACCAATCATACGGCGAAGAAGTTATCAATTCGGTTTACCATGCGTTGAAGACCGGGTACCGACATATCGATTCGGCCACTTTGTACGAAAATGAACGGGAAGTTGGAATTGCTGTTAAGAAATGGATTCACGATACGGGCGGAAAGAGAGAGGATGTCTTCTACACTACCAAGATCTGGGATACCGACCAAGGTGCGTATTCTAGACAACTCGGTAGGGTCACGTATTAATTAAATATGCAGGATACAACAACGCTAAAAAAGCAATCAACTGGTCGCTTCGCGAGTGCGATTTAGGATACATCGACCTCTATCTCATCCACTCTCCCTATCCGGGCCGTCAGCTACGCAAAGAGACCTGGAAAGCCATGGAAGAAGCAGTGCAAGAAGGCAAGATCAGATCTATCGGCGTGTCAAACTACGGCATCAAGCACTTGAAAGAAATGGAATCATACGCAACCATCAAGCCTGCTGTTGATCAACTTGAGGTCCATCCATTCTTGACCAGAAAGGAATTGGTTGAATACTGCCAGGAACATGATATCGTAGTCGAGGCTTTCTGCCCGATCACTCGTGGATTGAAGTTTAAGGATAAGCGGGTGCAGGCTCTTGTGAGCAAGTACAAGCGATCACCGGCCCAGATTATGCTCAGATGGAGTTTAGAAAGAGTAAGTCTACTTCTTGGATTCTGCGACGATGGGAGATTTAACTCGATCATAGGGACTTGTACCGTTGCCAAAGAGCTCAAATCCTAAGCGCATCCAAGAGAACTCCAAGCTGTTTGATTTCCAGTTAGAACCTTCTGATGTGGAGTCACTCATGACAAAAGAGTACTTTATCGTCGATTGGGACCCGACCAATGTCGCTTAACATTCATAGTCATGGCACTTTATTATAATTTAAAATAAAAATATCAAATCTCAGTCAATTTATAATGCTGTATTAATATTAACTAGCTGAATGAGGATAACTCTTTATTTGTAATGCACACAAAGTAGTCTAATTAGTAATGCCAACCACCAACCGTCCATTCTCGTTCTTGACAACAAGTCTCTTTAACAACTCAGCTTTTGTGATATTTCTAGTCTCCTTATTTTGTTTCAGTCGCTTAGCAAGACCTCTCAACTCTAGGCCCTTGTCTGATTTTTTCACCATCGAAAGAATAAAGTTTTGCAATACCTCTTGCGAGAGCTTCGAGCCAGTGTTGACCGGAATAGCAGTACCGTTAGCAGTCTTTGCTTTCTTGGAGGAATCTTCCTCTTCGTCAGAGTCGCTGTCAGAGTCATTGGAGTCGTTGGACTTGCGTTTCTTTGAGTCTTTCGCAGCTTTCTCGGCCGCCTCTTTCGCCTTTGCGGCAGCGGCAGCGGCAGCGGCAGCCGCCTTAGCCTCTTCAGCCTTCTTTGCCTCTTCCGCAGCTTTCTTTTCCTCCTCGACCTTCTTGGCTTCTTCAGCCAATCTAGCTTCTTCAGCTTTCTGGGCCTCTTCGGCTTTTCGCTGCTCTTCCCAGCGCTTTAGCTTCTTTTGCTTCTTAGTCAATTTACTATCATCATCTTCAGCGGCGGCAGCGGCAGGCTCTTCCTTCTCAGTCTTTGGCTCTTCAGCTTTCTCCTCGGCTTCAGTTGATGGCTCGGCGGTGGGCTCGGTAGCAGCTTTCTTGGATTTCTTAGCCGCTTTCTTTGCCGCCTTTGCCTCAGCAGCAGCAGCAGCAGCTTCCTCCTCAGCCTTCTTCTTTTCCTCCTCAGCCTTCTTCTTTTCCTCCTCAACCTTCTTCTCATCTATCTTCTTTTCACCATTTTTCTTTGTGTTAGGGTAGTTATGCTTAGGCCCCTTGTACACTGATTTCTGATACTTCTCCGCCTCAGAGATACAGCTCGTATGACTTTGAAAATCAAGACCTACACCCACCATCAGCCTTCCTCTTTCCCACACTCAAATAAATATATATACATACCTTGAAAAGTTGTGGAGCAGTCAAGACATGTGAAGTAGGCTCCGCGGCACTGGCCCCGATGCTTCATCAGATTCTTCTTTTGAATAGTGTCATTACACACCTACCGCGTTCTCCGTCAGCCAACCAGTTTCCTCAAATACTTCCCAGTCTATAAAGCAAAATTCACATACCTCGCATGAAAAGCTAACCATCTCTACTAAAAGTTTTATATATCCGGAAGTAAAATAGTGGTCTAGTCTGGGTGTTTTTGTATTCTAGATCAAGATTTTCTGGGAAAAAATTTAGATATTGGGACATTTAAATTTTTGAGTTTTGCTCTCTCGAGTGGACCCTAAACCGCTGTTATGACGAGTTCCCTATGCCTCGATGCTGAGAAGCATTCAGCAGTATTCAATAAATAGCTCACTTGGAGATGGATTTGGAGTTGAATGTATTAACTGAGTTATCTTTGATTCAAATGATTTAGAAGTCAATTAATATTGATAATAACAAGTAAGAAGAGCATATACTAAAACTCGATTTGACACTACTCTTGAGGCACCATCAATGGCACAGGTCCAGCCGGAACGATAGGTGTTCTCATAGCAGTCGCATATCCCTTCTTCAGCTGATCCAGAAAAACGGTCTTCTTAAAAACCTCCGGAAAGTCGTAGTACAGATGCATAAGCCATTTCTGCAAGAACGGGAAGCCGTAGCGAATCATTTTGATATTACAGCGGAAGAGCGTGAAGTATGCAGCGTCGAATCGGATTATTGTCACATACAGACGGATATCTGCTTCGGTCATGCGTGAGCCGAGGACGAATTCACGGCCGTCGGAGAGGATTTTTTCCATGCGCTCGAGAGAGTCGAAGAGTGGATAGACGTTTTCGTCGTCTGCTCTTGTTAACAAAATCTGAAATAGATAGAGTAAAGAACAGCTAAAAGTTTGACGTACAGGCTTCTTGGGTTGTAGAGAATCCAGTTTTGTAGACACCATTGTTGATAGTGTTGTACACCCACTCATTCATCTCATCGATTTCAGAGCGCAGGTCTTCTGGATAGATATCAATGGCAGCTTTATCAGCCGGTAAGAAATCGTTAAACGCGGTATTGAAAATGCGGATAAGTTCACTCGACTCGTTGTTCACGATTCTATCGGTCGAGTTGTTAATATTTCTCAGGTCTGATTGGCACATGTCAACTCACGTCTCAAGCTTGCGGTCCCACAGCATAGGGACGGTAAACCGCTTATCGTATGCAGGGTTTGCTTTGAAATAAAATTCTCGTAGATATATAAATCCATAGTAAGGATCCTTCGCCGGGGAATTGTCAATCTCTTCAAAATACCAGCCCTTGTCGCCCAACGCCCAATGCAGCCAGACCACATCGACAAACTCCTCAAGCCCCTTCAGCTTCACCATAATAAAAGCCCGATGAGCCCACGGGCAAATCGCCGAGATGTAAAGCACATATCTTCCTTTCTCTGGCTGGAATTTCTCATGTCCGACGGCGATCACGTCTCGAAAATCAGCAGCCTGCCGTCGGAATTTGCCGTCTGCGTCTGCCTGTTTAGTGCGTTGGTCGACGTCAGTACCGGGACCTTTTGAAGTTGGATCGTCAGGAAGAGCTGGCATTTTGCTGATATCTGTCTTTTTTCAATTGAGGAAAGTGTGATAACCGGTGAGGACAGAGAAACGGTCCGGCTTTTGAATATGGGACTGACTGGGAGCGATCTGAGCCGCATGCCACATTGTTCTATCAGTTATGCCTTTATTGTGGAGATCGGGTGAAGTTGTGCAGGCTGTGCGGCTTCGAGGATGATTGTAAAGCGCTTGATAATCGGCTGATTAATTCCATACAGACGATAATCCGCCGCTGACTCCGAACGGGCTCGTGAGAGCTGTGAGAAAAGCCGTGTGACGGCAGCGGTTTGTAAATGGCAGCAGTTTGTCAGAAGAAGAAGCGCTTACCGAGCTTTGGACGACGAGAAAGGTCTGCGTAGTAAACAACCAGCACTGTCGAATAGACATAATGACGTCTTGCTTAGCGTTGATCTCTCAGCTTTGGCTTTGAGTGCCATAAAGTTCCCCGCGTTCACAATCCAACTGCCAAAACCTCGGTCATTCACCCGGTTTCTTCGTATCGCGATATCTGCAGTTCAAAAATCCTCCTAATCTCAAAAGATCTGACATGTCTCTTGAGCCACTCACCAAATTCTTCTCCGCAGGCGAATTCGCAGTGGTCGGCGCCTCGACGGACACTGCGAAATACGGCAACAAGATCCTGAAATGGTACATCAACCACAAGCTTCCCGTGACAGGAATCAATCCCCGCGAGCCTACAGTGTACAACATCAAATGCGCGCCAACTTTAGAGGCCTTGCTCAACCAGATTGGTCCTGACACTCCGCTCTCCGTAAGCATCGTCACGCCACCACGCGTAAGCGAAGACGCAGTTTCATTCCTGAGTAAAGTAGGCAATGACAGGATCAAAGGTGTCTGGTTACAACCCGGAAGTTTCGATCAAAACACGCTAGATGCCGCTAGCGGTAAGCTTAATGTGATTGCTGGTGGCAGATGCGTGCTTGTTGAGGGAGAATCGGGGATGAATGCTGCCGGTAAGCTCTGAGCTGCAGCATTTTGATTCCTCTTTTGTTCACTTGGGTTCTAAAATAAGTTCACTACATTTTACGATAAATAACTAAAAAAATAAAAATTAACCCATTTGTATTTCTCAATAGTGAGAAGAAATAAAACAAAAAAAAAAATTCTCCAGAGCGTGACTCGAACACGCGATTTTCAGATAACACTTGTATAGAAGTGAAGACAATTACAGTCTGACGCCTTACCAGCTTGGCCATCCGGAGGTTCTTGTTTACTACCGTTTTGTGGGTCACCATATTGCTCTGACAATAACCCTAACCCGAGCGCACAATTAGTTGTAGGTTAATGAGCTTTGTGGGGCAGAAGACTGTTAAAATGGACAAATTATGGTCAACTGGGTTGTTTATACACGTAGTAGTTAGAGCTATTACGGGCTTGACGTGAACAACACACATACGACGCGTGCGCATACACGCGCCGGCGTGTTCTTTTGGTTCAAATTTTTCGCCTTGTGTAATCAAGAACATATGACAACACCAGCATCTGGTAGAACGCTGAAAGCTGACGACGCGCGTCTTCATGTGCGCAATTTCGGCTTGCAAACATGTCCCGGAGACCTCAACTGCACCTCTACTATCCGGGATCATTACTCCTCACCCACAACCGACTCCAAACATCGAGATGGTGATTTGATATCATGGCAAGTGTTTCCTGGATTAGAAGATCTTGTTGTGCGGGAGCACTCTGTCCAGTGGTTCATTGGAGGCGCGTCCTATCGACGATTTGGATTTCCAGACAAAGTAGTCACTCACGCGTTATTTGCATACTTCAACGATTCCTCTGCGTCTGACTCTTCTAGCTATATCTCGAGCAATCGGAATACAAATCAGAACTTTAAAGAATCTCAGAATCGAGCAATTGTTATATTTGTCGCTGATTTTGCGCACATTTATTACGTTTCAGGTGCTCATTTCATTGTGAGTGTTCCATTCAGCGTCAAGGCAGTTTTTCCATCAGATCGTGGTTTGATTATAGAGAGAGATATATCGCAGAATGTGGCTAGCAGTTTGCAAACTGGATCATCATTATTTTCAGATTTCTATTCCACAAATGAGCAGCAGAATCAACAATCTAGCAATATCCCCAGATTCTTTTCACTGATTGATCCGCTGTCTGAGCTTGGCGTCGTCATTCAATCTGAGAACGTGAAGCGTCCTATGAAGAAAAGGCCCTTTTCAGCTTCAGAGAATCTAGTACTTGTTCCAGATCAAAAGAATAGCAAATTAGCAGCTACGATTGATACAGCATCAGCTACGCTGAATATATACAGAATGCGCTACCTACCGAAAGGCAAGAAGAATCAAGCGCGTCGCAGAACAGTTTCTAGACGACACTCTTCAATGATACATTCATTTGGCGAAGATAATTTTAACGCTGATATCTCCCTTTCTTTTGAGACGCCGTTTGATTCCGTATCTAGCCGACGAGTCTCTTCATCTCGCGCCGATACCTCGCTGCAGCTTGATCGTATGGGCCCTCCTGGTCTTGAGTATGTAGACAATCCTAATGGCGGATTGGCCACAAACGGCCCTCTTCTTGCGTGGTGGTATGATATGGAAAATCTGAGACAAGATGTAGAGTTTTCTCTTGTCAAAGCAATCCCATATAGAGGGTCAGTTGAGAACACCAAGATGTCTGAAATTATTATCGAAGCTAGTATTGGAGATCAAAGAGATCGACATGTGCTCACTGTTATGGACCAAGATGAAGAATCGCTTTCACTTGTACATTTCTTATCTGAAGATGAACGATTTCAACATGATGGCATTTACACGTTTCGAGCGAAGGATGCACTACCACTTTGCCACTCAGAAATGCCAATACAATCATGGCCATTGCCAATTCTAATGGTTCATCTTGACGGAAGTCTTGGTTTGCTAGATCCTCTCTATCGGATACTTTCTCCTCGGCTTGCTGTTCGTGGGAAGGTGGAAGCAATCGAAAGAGCGGCAGAGAATAATGTATATATCAGAATGGAATCTGGAAATCTTTACAAGATTGAAGTTGCGTTAACTCCGCGACCGGTATTTCTTCAAAAGGCAATGCAAGTCATGGATGTCATGCTTTCAACACCGCAGCATATTATTTTCCAGTATCTTTATTCAGCCACTCTTCACAATCTTTCGCAACTAAACCAAGCAGATGCTGCATCAATTGACTGGACAGCATTCGTTGTCGCTATATTTTCTTCGTGGATTGGCACTGGATTAAATTTGTCCTCAGAGATACAAACCGAGCGCTCATATACTCAATTTCTCTCCAAGCAAGCCAGATCGATTTTTTTTCATAGAAATCCAGCTATCTCAGAGTCTTGGTTTAATCTAATGTCTTCTTCGGATAGCGGTGAGTGGTTCTTATCAGAACTAGTTGATACGGCGATACTGCAGGCTACAGTTTTTGATGAAGCTCTCAAAGAGGCGAATAGCGCTGGATCGGTCGCTTCCGAAACAGAAGAGTTGAATGTATCCTGGACGACGCCAACCTGTGCCGCCGTCACCTCAGCCTTACATTTATACGTTGAGGAGTCAAAACTTGATATTTCTTTAACAGAAGCAAAGAGAAAGTTAGCGCTGTTAGTAGGTCAGCTTGTGCGATGGCTTGGATGGTCTGGTGAATGGCTAGAGTTATACACAGATTCGAGTTTTAAATATGATGAAAGTGCGTTATGATGGTACCGAATGATTTTTGATGTTTGCTAACTTTACAGTTGCTCGTTTTCCTACGCCAGAGATGTTTAAGAGTCCACCAAATATATTTGCCAGTCTTTACAGTACATTGACCACTTCGAAGGCAACTAGTGTATCATCGTTATACAATCTTTACAATGAACAGCAAAATTCATTAGCTCTGAGAGAGTACGCAAATGAAACTTTAACAGAATTACTTCCGAGAACTGAATTTGCTGTTGGATTGATTGATCTTCTTGCTACACAATCAAGAAACAAAATATATGAGCGTGTGATTGATTTTGTATTTTACTCATTGTATAGGAAAGTTTTTGCCAGATCAGCCATGACGCGTAACCGCTCAGTTCAGGATTATGAGAATATTGGCCGGTTAATGAACAATGAGATTGAGCGATTTCCAGAGTGTTTTGTGATCCTGGTCCGCGAGGCGATGTTATGGTGTCAAGAACACACGCCGACTGGATGGGATAGTCAGAGACTGGAATTTATTGGACGCAGAGATCTGAAAAAGCTGGTAGATATATCGACACAGAAGGAGCAATCACTGCATCATGTGGCCGGGCAGAAACAACATAATGTAAGTTTGACGGCTTTAGCATTCCCTTGATTTGACTGACGGAAAATAGACTGGACGAGAGGTTCCCCGCGAGATTTCGCAAATCGTGCAGTCGCTCAGTCTAGAGACCGAGGCTTCTGGTCCATGGGACGGCTCTTCCGAAGCGGATCATCTTCTAGTTTCTCGATTGATCTTCCACGAGGATAGGCGAATGTCTGAAGTTCAGAAATTATTGCAGACAACTAGGATGCAGTCTGGTAGACTCGAATCTAGTCAACTGTCGTCAACGTTCAATGAAGCAGATATGCATAGCGCTCAACAGGAACTGGCTAGAATGATTGGCATCCGATCGCTTGCTGTACCAATTGGACGAGGTGCGATATTGTACTGCGCTAGAGTTCCACTGATGACAGAGAAATTCCCGATTCCGAAGATGAATTTCAATATTTTGATGAAACCCAACATGACGACGATTGTGGTTGATAAGCACATCATGGCTGAACCAAATATTTCGTGGGGACTGTTTCATAATGGAGTTGCTTCTGGTTTGAGTGTTGCGAAAGATGCCAAGGAGATAACTGGATCTTGGATTGTCTTTAATAAACCGTCAGTGTTGAATTCTCAGCATGCTGGGTTTTTGCTTGGTTTAGGCTTAAATGGACATTTGAAGAATCTAGCAGAATGGCATATATACAACTACCTTCGTCCAAAGCATACGCACACCTCAATCGCACTTTTATTAGGAATGTCTGCATCATATCTCGGCACCATGGATCCCAAGATGACAAAAGTGTTGTCGGTGCATGTGGTTGCACTGCTTCCTCCCGGATCAGCCGATCTTAATATCTCTAGTTTATTGCAGACTGCGGGAATAATGGGTATAGGGCTGCTGTATTATGGATCTCATAATCGACGGATGAGCGAGATCTTGATATCTCAGATTGATCAGAATAATGCCTCGGGGATTGTCGGCTCTGGATTTGGTTTACATCGGCAATTCAGACAGACGATGAATGAAGCCAATAGCAGTGCCGGCAACGGGGTATCTCTTGATGGGACCGATATATCGCGAGATGAAGGATATCTTCTAGCGGTTGGATTTGCGCTTGGGTTGATAAATGTTGGAAGTGGTAGTGATGAGAATGCGGGGGCTAGTTTGAGTGATTTGCATTTGATGGAACGGCTGCTTTCGATAGGTACGGACACGACAGGTGGACGTACAAAGCGTCGAGGTCCGGGTGGTATTACGAGTGACAAGTCCACACCAGGACATCACTTGCTTGACAAGTGTGCTTCGGGAAGTATAATGGCGTTGTTGCTTATCTATCTGAAAACGGAAAGCAAAAGAGTTGCCGAGAAGATTGATGTGCCAGAGACTGAGATGCTGTTTGAGTATGTTCGACCGGATCTGTTACTTTTGCGAACACTTGCCAGCCGGTTGATTATGTGGAGCACGATCGGCAAGGGTATGTCGTGGATCACTGAGAGTATTCGCCCATTCTTGCGTCTGCGCGCCGATTTACAGGACGTGATTGCACTTGATAGTGATGATCTTCCGTTGCTGAATATTGTTTGTGGATTGTGTTTTGCAATGGGTGTGCGGTATGCTGGGTCCACGGATATAGAAGTCAAGCAGACATTGCTTTATTATCTCGATCAATTCATGCGACTATGTGCTCTACCGGCCAATACACACGACCAAAGAATGACGAAAGCGACGGCGAGAACGTGTCAGAATGTGCTTGTACTTGCGAGTGCGATTGTCATGGCTGGATCCGGGGATCTTGATATATTGAGGCGCATTCGGAAGTTGCATCATACCATTGACGCGTCTGCTACATATGGTGGGCACTCGGCTACTCATCTCGCTCTTGGCATTTTATTTATTGGAGGAGGCGAGTATTCTGTTGATACTTGGGAGAATGACGAGACATATGGCACTGCGTCGAAGGATGAGGAGGAGCGCAAGCGAGCGATTCGCAATCATCCGGGATATTTAGCGATTGCGGGACTTATTATTGCATTGTATCCGCAGTTTCCGAATGACGTGCTGGATAATCAAGTTCATTTACAGGCGTTTAGACATTTCTGGACATTTGCGTGTCGTAAGAGATGTTTGATAGTGCGCGATATTGAGACGATGAGACCGATTTCTATGCCAGTCACGATTGGATTCAACAACGATGCAGGGCAAGTGGTTGAGAAGAATCTGTTAGCACCATGTTTGTTGCCGCCGCTGGAGAAGATAATGTGGTTGAAGACGAACTCTGTGGAGCATTGGCCTGTTGTTCTTGATTTGAAGAATAATGCAGCGCACGCGACGGCATTGCGGCAAGGATTGACTGTTTACACTGAGGATCGGAAGAGTGGGCAGGTGCGACGCAGTTCGGATGGCTCGGTGCGGTTTGGAGATGTGTTGCGAGGACTTGGACCACCTAGAGATATTCTTACATTCCAGCAGCCGCAGAGTGAGGAGCAGAAGGCTAAGTATTACTCGGAAGCGCTGCGGGGTGGATGGCACGGGGTGGTTACCACGGGCTCGCAAGCAGTACAGAAGTTGTTAGAGATTGGGTTGCATAATGAGATGGATCAGGCTGAGAAGGCGTTAATTGTTCCTTCAGATGGTGAGTGATTGCATGAATGAATGTGAAGGAAGAGATTCTAACAGATGATATAGTGTACTTGAGACGGCCACAGATAGAGTCTACAGGGGCGGATATTGCGGGGATGCTTGCGAGCTATATTGAGAATCCTCGGACTGTTGACGATTTATGGAACGTTAAAGCAACGGTGTATGGCATTCCGCGGTGGATTGAGCCGGATAATGTAATAGCGAGTGGAGGTACACCGTTACTGTTTGTGCCACACGAGACGTTTGAGAGGTTGAAGGTTGGGATATGGCGGATGCGACAGGCTGTTAATACCGATCGGCAGTAATGATCTGCTACGATGAAAGAGATAGACAAGGCATGCGTGCATAAAATAAATGCAGATAGGGAATATGTCAGCCTGTTACGTGGGAGGAGGATGGAAGTGGCCGGAGGCGGAGGGGAGAAGTATGGATGAGTAAGCTGTATATATGTGTATTTTTAAGGCACGGCACGGCTGAGCTGAGCTGACCTGTGTGTTGTGTTTTTAATATGATAATGATAGTAATACGTATATGATGTATGACTTTACTGCTAGCTATTGCATTTGCGATTTCTGCTGAATATTAGTTAACTAACTAGTAAGTAGAATACGGCGAAGTAGAATGTTATCTGTGGTACATTAGAGAGGAATAGTGACTAAGGAAGGCTGCGGCTCGCGCACGTGCACTGAAGAGATCTGCAGATATGATTGTGCTACACTGCAAACAAAACCGAGAGCAGAGTAGACAATGAAAGTAGCAGAAAACAGATAATCGGACTGCAATGTATTATAAAATATTCCGATAACTATTCTTCACCTTTAGCACACAAAATACACGGCACAGCGAGCAAGAACAGCGTCGGGCAAGTCCGAAGATTCGGACGATTGCGATGAGTGCGGCTTGAACGCCACAAGAATCCGCACAGAAAACAGTAAACACCAAGAGCGCCAGGACAGAGAGAGCAGACAGCGACGAGTTTGGCCGGGCTTCCGAGGGAAAGGAGCTGTGTGTGGTGAGGTCGAGACTGTGTTTGCTGCTGCGAGAGCGCTGACTGCAGTGATAAACAGTGGACAACCGGTGCTTGTGTCGGCTGAGTCCGCTGAACGCAGCAGCGTCGACTATCGCCAGTTGGGACTTGCTCGACTTCGCGGCGTGTTTCCCGGCACACTCGCTGATCTGTACTCAATTGCAGTTGTATTGTCATAAAGACATCCAGTAGTATATTCTCCACCAATAAAATAGCATTCTCGCAAACTGCCGGCGCGAGCAGGCAAACGCGGAGCTCCTCCTTGTCATCTGCGGATGACGTCGCTCGCTCGAAGCCGGGGTTCGCAGTCGCCCGGCAGCGCAAAAACCTTTTCCTCCCAAGCTCTCCTCGGGCTGCGAATACTTATCGATACGAGTGCCTCCTTCGTCTCCGAGTCCTTTTCCTCTTCTTCATCCCCATAGATCCACCTCCTTCCGTCTTCCTATTTCTCATCCCTCCTCGCCAGAGTGTGTGCCGGCCTCCTCAATAATGGTCAATCTCTACCAGACATTCCCGCGCAAAGCATCCCCACCGACCATGGCGCGTAGACACTCTTCCTCTAGCGCAATGCGTCCCCTGCTCGTCGTACCGTCCAACACCGATGATGAGACCGACTACGACGATACCGACAACACAGCTCATTCGTTGTTCCGCACCCGTACCAGCACCAGCATATACGACGCTCCGTACTGGAAATACCTCGAAGACGAAACAGACGAATTGCGCCGCTTCAGAACTACCTCGACCTACGCTACCTACAACAACTTCCTCTTCGAGCAGGCTGGTGAATCTTCAGAGTACCTCCCTGATGTTGGATTTAGACGTATGCCTTGTGTCCTTCTTCATATCCATCATCTCTAACGTAACCTAGCATGGCTCGCTGCCATCGGCGGATTTGCCGCCCAGTTTTGCTCCTTTGGATACATGAACGTCATCGGTGTCTTCCAGACCTACTACGAAAACAACCAGCTTGCCCATCTGTCGCCATCAACCATCTCATGGATTGGTTCCATCCAGACCTTCATTCTTGCCCTGGGCGGTCTTTTTGCTGGCCGTATGTGCGATATGTACGGACCTAGATATCTTACTATTCCTGGTGCTATCCTTTTGACTATCGGTGTCTCGGCTACTGCTGTTTGCAAGGAGTACTACCAGTTTGTTCTCGCCCAGGGTGTCTGCTCTGCCTTTGGTGCCTCGTTGTTGTTCTATGCTACCACTGCTGCCATCACCGGATGGTTTTCCGAGCATCGTGGACTTGCATTTGGTGTTGCCGCTTCGGGTGCTTCGTTCGGCGGTGTTGCTCTTCCGTTTTTGTTTGACTACGTGGTTCGCAAGTACACCTTCGCCGCTGCCGTTTTCTGCGTTGGTGCGCTCTTGTTCTTCTTTGCCGCTCTTGCTGCCGCGGTAACAACCTTCCGTATTGCTCCCACTGGTCGTCAGCCTTACAGATTCGTGCACTTCTACCTCAAGCCGTACCTTGACCCCGTCTTTGCTCTTGTCACCATGTCGCTCACTTTGACTTACCTTGGCTTGTTTGTTCCCTTTGCATTCATTGCTTCGCATGCGCTTTCAAATGGTATCTCTCAGTCAGCGGCCTTCCACTTGGTTGCGTACCTGAATGCGGGCTCCTTTGCCGGAAGATTGTTCAGCGGTATGGCTTCTGATAAAATCGGAAAGTTCTCTGTCTTTTTCCTCGTCACTCTGATGTCCGGTCTCGTCGTCTTGCCATTTTGGTACCTAGTCTCCGAGGAAAGCTGGATTGTCGTCGTCGCTGTTGCCTACGGTTTTGCTTCCGGCGGCGTGTTGGCAATGTACCCGGCTCTTGTCGCGCAGATCAGCCCCGTCACCGAGATTGGAACAAGACTTGGTTCGCTTAGCGCTGCTATCGGTTTCGGCGCGCTTGCTTCGCTTCCTATCGCTGGCGCTCTTGTCGGATCTGACAGTGAGAACCCGAATTTCAATAGCATGCAGTTGTATGCTGGCATTGTTATCATGGCTGGTGCAGGTATTGCTGTTCTGGCCAAGGCTAGAGGAACCCGTGGAAACCTCTTTGCCCGGGAGTAGTCATACTACGCATTCTATTTACTTCTACACTTTTCTTTTCATTTTTAGTTTACTATTGCATTTGGGAGTTTTGGTTAATATTGATTGTATAAATGATATCGGCATAATCAGTTTATATGAACCTTTCGGATAATTATATTTATATTTGGTTAGGGAAGATCATGACTCATGGGTTTATTTGCGTTTTTTATCGTTTATATTTTCTATTTTGTTTTAACTTATTTCTTCCATTATATTTTCTCTTTTTGAAACCACAAAATATCACTTTTTAAAATGCCTCTTTGTTGCTTTTAGAGCTTGTAGTTCTATTTTCTGTCATAAAAATACACAACTATCTATCATATCTTCAATCTCAACTTCCTTATTGTCAATGAAAATCTTAAACGAGCAATGGTTCAAGGATGATCTTCGACTGATGACGATCAAGAGTTGCCGTCTCATCTTGGATGCAAAAAAAGGCCAGTTCAAGCTTGTACTGTTGCCATGGTTATAAGCAGCCATAGTTTTAAACAAGTTTCCAACAAAATGCCCGGAAATTTTTAATCTAACAAGTCTGTGTTACTATATAATAACATTTGGATCTTTTTGGTGTGCAAACAAATATTTCTGCAAAAGGGTACATCAGTAATCATCAATACAGCCAGTTTGAGTAATATAAGTAAACTGTTTAAAAGCGGTAATTATACTTTAAATCTTCGAGTATTACAAAGATATTGTACGAAACTAGCCAGAAGAAGGGGTTTAATGTAAAATATGGTTATTTAAGCACTCCATTTGAAGCATGACCACCACATATACACCAAAAGTTCTGTCTGAATTAGCTGCTTCTATGGTTAACAGTGTTAGGTTGTAGAGTTTGCGATATGCCGTCATCTTGTCTCCAAGCTTGATTTTTGTTTTGAACTTTATTGGGTATTATGTAATACTGAAGTATGGTACGAAATTTCGCGCGAAACGACTGACTAAAGTAGAAAAAATTAGTAAGAGAGCCAGCTTCGACTTGGAAGGGAATAAGTGTGAACATGCGCTGGAACAAGTAATTCTAAATGAAAGCAAGAGTTGTCGCGCAGGAGGCCCCGTCGGCGACGCCTCAGGGGTTTGGTTTGCGTGGAGGCTTTGCTGCGCTGGCGTTCATGCTGCGTTTGTGTACAGTGCCGCGCGGGAAGCGCGGAGGGAGCGGTGATCTATCTCGGATTTACAGACGTGGATCGTGATTACGACAGCGATGGTGGTGATGGTGGTGGTGGTAGTTATCGATAAGAGAGACGTTGTGAATCTGACTGCCAGCATATCCTCCGGGATATACGGATGACAGTAGTATACGCGTACATATGAATCATGAATGTCTCGATATATAGATCATATTGGCCAGAATCTCGTATCCGACCGATAAATCATGAGATGACGTCAAAACATCTCCACAAATGCCTGATAAGCGCCTCTCCTTTGACCAGGATCTAACTGCTCATTACTCACACAATCTGACAAAGACGCGTAATCATCCTGCGTGATAACGCACCTTATCAAGCCACCTTTCCACATCATCCAAGCTTAGACCTCAGACCGCTCCTTCCATCGCCTCGAACTCTTGCTTCTTCCTAAGTTTGTAAGCGGAATATGCCATTTAAACTGTTTTTCCGGTCTCCGCCAATGGCGCCTCAAAGCGTGCGGCGCCGACGGGAGAATGAGAGCGCGGGCTTCTGCCTATTAGGGAAATAATGAGCTTGCCAGAATATCTAGAATGTTTGCGAGAGGAGGGTGATGAGCAAATATTTAGTTTATTTTTTTAATCAATGTAGTGTGGTAGTGTTTTATTACCATGTACACTGTGTAGAAGAATCACTGGCCGAGGAAGAGTTCTACTGTGCTTGCTTGCAGCAAGGAGCTCCGCCGGAGGACTTAACGACGCCGCAGGAGTGGCTTTCACGATGCTCTCGTCTTCCTTAGCTGACGTCATGGGCTTTGATTGTCTGGGATTACATACAGCAATTAGTTGAGGATTGGAGAGGTTGAAGATGAGTGTTCTCAAAACGAATATACAGATAATCCTGAGAAATATCACAATATCAACAACGAATCAAGACTGAAAAACCTGAAGTCAATCAGCCGTGTGCGTCGATTCAAACTCGTCCAACGCGGCCCACGGATGCTCATCCATGGCCAACCCTTCCGCCGCGGATCATCGCAACTCTAAAAAGATAGGCGAGAAGGGAGCCCGCGAGCAAGTGTGGCAGGTTTCGCACGAAAGTGCGTGGCCCGACGCCGACGGTAGAATGAGGTGCTCAACCTGGAGGTGGTGATCGCTCCTGCGGGCAGACAGTACTCGTCTACAATGCCAATATATTTGAAAGGACTTTCCCGCCCTCATACCACTTTATAATATACCATTCTTCACCTCTTAGAAAGTTACCAAGTCTTTCGATATGACTACCGCAATGGACTCCCCCGCCTTCCCGGCGAGCAGAATCCCCTCTATCTACTCACTCTCCAACTCTACTACCGCTCCCCCTTCCCCGCAGTACTCTTATCAATCAGAAGAGACACTTGCTCACAGGCAAAGCTATGATATTCCTGGTCTCAAGCTTGAAGATGGGCAGGAACTTGACAGTATGTCGACGACATACGAGACATTTGTGGTTGATCGACCGGGGCAGAGCGAGATCCCACTCCCTGATATTGGCGTCAGACGTATGCTTCCTTTTTGAGCCAGTATACACACACCGCTCTAACATGTTCATACAGCATGGTTGTCTGTTCTTGGTGGATTTTGCGCGCAGTTCTGCTCATTTGGAATGATGAGCATGATTGGAATCTTTATTGCCTACTACCAGCACCATCAACTCCAAGATCTGTCGACCTCTACCATCTCCTGGATTGGTTCAATTCAGTCCAGCATATTTGCCATATCTGGTCTATTCTGTGGCCGCCTTGTTGATATGTATGGACCGCGTTTTGTCACCATCCCCGGCGTCGTCTTCATCACTGCCGGATTAGTCGGCACCGCTTTCGCTACTCAGTACTACCAGTTCATTCTCGCGCAAGGAGTTTTGAGTGCCATTGGCGCCGCAGGTTTGTTTTATGGCACAACATCTGCGATTGCTTCGTGGTTTTCATTGCGTCGTGGTTTAGCTTTTGGCGTTGCTGCTGCGGGTGCTGGTGTCGGTGGTATTGGCATCCCGTTCTTTCTGCAGCATATGTTCTATACCTATGGCTCGTTCAAGAGCGGAACTTGTGGGCTTGCGGGTATTCTATGTGTTATGGGCACGATCTCAGCTTGTGTTACTACTAGCAGACTTCATCCTACCGGTCTCCAGCCTTACCGCTTCGTCCGTTTCTATATCCGTCCCTACCGTGATCTCACTTTTGCTCTCTTCACTCTCGCCATGTTTCTGATCTACCTCGGAATCTTTGTTCCCAACGCGTATCTCTCCGTCACTGCTATTCACTACGGTATGACCACAGCCAACGCGTCCTACATCATTGCCTACTTCAACGTTGGGTCCCTCTTTGGACGTATTGTCGCCGGATATCTGTTTGATAGATTCAGCAAGTTCCTCGTGTTTTTTGGATTCGTTCTTATGGGCGGTCTCACTTTACTTCCCGGATGGTACCTTTCCACTGACGACACTCGCACCATCTTTATCTCCCTCTTATATGGTTTTGCAAGTGGTGGCGTTCTTGCCCTTTTTGCGCCTGCGGTCGCTCTCATCTCGCCTGTGACTGAAATCGGCACAAGAGTCGGCTCAGCCAGCGGTGCCCTCGCATTCTCGGCTCTGGCTTCGTTACCACTCGCAGGTGCTATCGTCGGTGGTGCCGCAGACTACCCTGATATGAAAGCATTTGCTGGTGCATCTTTGTTGGCCGGTGCTATTGTCACTCTCGCTGTCAAGGTCAGAGTTGATGGACTTCGCGTGCGCGGTGCTTAAGTGGTTGACTCCAATCCTTATTCGAGATATTTTCTTGTCAAGATATGTGCTTCCGGGCGTGTTTCACCTGAAACAGCCTGATCCTGCGGCGAACTCGCAGCTAAATCTCGATCTCGGAGTCTTTAAAGGACTGTTTCAGTCTTTTCCTCAATACTTATCCAAAGATGATTTTGATCTTTTTGCCGATTCAAAGTATTGCAGATCCGATGATTAGAGCTCATTTTTTGGTTTTCTTGCTGCTGCCAACTTGCTTTGACTAACTTGTCGAATGGGTTGTCGTTTGCGTTCTTCTAGGGCGCAGTGTTTTAATGATTGAAGTGAGTATGATTAATAACTAGTGCGTAGCACAATATAAGTGCCAATTGATTTGATAATACTTTTTGCATAAATATTTCAAGTCACACTTGTGACTTGAATTGATCAACAGTATAAATAATATAAAAATGTATTTGTGAGTTACCTAAAACAGCCGCAATAAATCACCATATAAATTCACCAGTATTCCCATATATCCCTTACTAAATTCAAAGCACCCATTATTCACTCATTTACGCCGTAAAATCTACCAACCATCAACATTCTTTAAAGTAAAGGGAAAATCAGACGCCACAAGCAGCCTATCAAAGTTAACCTCAGCATTCTCTGCAAATTCAAACTCGAACTTTCCAACAAGACCGATTAGTTTTGCTTTAATATCCAAGATTGCAAATCGTTCTCCAATACATCCTTTTGCACCTCTTGAGAAAGTGATTGTCTGGCTTTCAAGCTGCGAGTGAAGCTCTTTGGAAACGTTCCATCTCTCAGGTTTAAACTCCTCAGCGTCAACTCCCCATGTCTTTTCACGCCGATTAATAACGTACGAATCGATGAAGATTGGCGTTTTCTTCTGGACGAAGTAACCGTCTACTGTGCAGTCTTTTGACGGCGCTCGCGCGCTCATGGATAAGCGTGGAGGCGTCAAACGCAGAGACTCGCGCACCACACAGTCAAGGAACGAGAGCGAATCAATATCCTTAGAAGTCTTGATAGAAAAGAAGCCTAATGGGAAGCTTTCGCGGATTTCCTGACGGAGACGGTTTTGCAAGTTCGGATTTTGCGCAAGGTAAGCAAGTGTAAAGATCACACCCTGGTAATTTTGACGACGCATGGAATACACTAGATGAACATTAGCACAAGATCAAAGCCACAGAAAAATAGAAACAAACATACAAGAGTAAAACTGCTCACCAAACAGCTTAGGCGTCCATGCGTTCGGATCATGATCAACTAGGAAGCTCGCAATATCCAACTCTGGCTTCTGTTTCTCAACGATGATATCTTGGTAAGGTTGAGCAACGTCGATGAATGTAGCTCTGTTGATCTTGGCCGCGAAGGCGTCGCGCACAAAAGCATCAA
>JAJLXK010000058.1:0-22967 GCA_030571195.1 Myxozyma geophila | reverse complement strand
TAAAACCCTACTATAAAACCCTACTATAAAACCCTACTATAAAACCCTACTATAAAACCCTACTATAAAACCCTACTATAAAACCCTACTATAAAACCCTACTATAAAACCCTACTATAAAACCCTACTAAAACCCTACTATAAAAACCCTACTATAAAACCCTACTAAAACCCTACTATAAAACCCTACTAATATTCAAAAATCTGTATATTTTTAATTGGCTACAGCTATTTATTTTTTTCACCATGAATATTCACCTCCATCATACCTATATCCAGATTTACCGCCATCCCATCCAGGAATGGCAATGTTAAGAAATTTACTATTATCCTCAGGCTTCAGGTTCTTAATGATTTCAATCACGGCTCCAGATCCCTGTTCAGGCGAGAGGTCGGCGTTCTGCGACCCCATATCAGTTCGGCACCACTATTCATGTACAATTAGTGAATGCAGATACCACCGCTAAATTGAAATACATACACCTGGGCTCACCGCAATAACAATAAATCCTTCTTTCTCCAAAGATAATGCATATTGCACTGTAAGCATATTAAGAGCAGTTTTGCTGACCTTATAGGAAGGTGTCGGCGACGCCAGACCAGCCCGTGCAAAGGAAAGAGACCCAAGTCCCGATGAACTTAATGTTAATCAGTAATTACATTCTTAAATCATGAGCTTTTGAGTCTTACATATTGACGATCTTCTTAGTGCTGCCAGCGCGAAGAAGCGGAAGGAAGGCCTTCGTGGTAAGGTGAGGTCCATTCACATTCACATTAAACGTCTCCATCAAATCAGTACTAGAGTTAATCCATATTAGCCATATCGCACTTCAACTGAGCAAGAAAGACATACATATCCTCAGCTTCTGGCTCACCATAAGTGGCAATACCAGCATTGTTGATTAGCACATCAATACCATCAGAGCCGACAATCTTTTCGACAGCATCTGCAGCAGCTAACGAGGATTCGACTTTTGTAACGTCAAGCGGAATAAAAAATACCCGGTCATCCGAGTCCTTAATGAGCTGCTTCACCGCCTCTGTCTCTGATCTTGCCGCTACAATCACACGGTTCAATTTCTCCTTTGCAAGAAGCGTGGCCATTGTAAGACCAAGGCCGCGCGAGGCGCCTGTAACAACGAAGGTAGTGAGTTTGGCCATTGAATTGGAATCGGGACCAGAAACTAAATCAAATGCTCAGTACAGAAAGAGGAGGAGACCTGGCGACATCAGAGGGTATAAATACACAGTGTCAGACAACGGTGTGATGATCCATTGACTTAGTAATCATTTCGTAGTTGATTTAATTTGTAATCGGCAACCGTATAAAAGAAATTGCATGACAATATCTAAAGTAAAAAGAGGTCAGCGATGACGGAAAGTTTAATAAGTCAGCCAGCAATAACGGAAAGTTAAAAATCATTGTGTCCGCTGTCAGCACAGTAGTTGCAGCTGGAAACGGGTTGGCTATGCATGCTAGCGCAATTACAATGATTGGTAATACGTCCGCAAAAGAACAATGGATCGATTACATCATCTAACGCTTTATCTTGTATTATCTTTTTTACTGTCTTTCTTATTCGCCATTTGTCTATTATTCTTTTTCATTTGTCCTATCTTATTCATCGTATTCATTAGGTTGGTAATCTGATCTCGGGCGCTGCCCATGTTTGATAAAAAAATAACGCAGATTTAAGATGCGCAGGGCTGCGGCGAAGTAGCTACGCATTCGTAATTCAATATGTTTATATTCTTCCTTCCTCGAGCAGTTAACTGGCAAGCGGTGTAGCATATTCGTGTGCGATTCCTCCAGCACTCGAATAGTTTTAATGTATAGTATTGTAGTATTTTTTTGCAGCAGCAGCTACGTTAGTGTAGACTTCAAATTATAAGGTCTCCAAACCCTTTATTGCCTGTTTAGCTAGAGCGCTTTCTACTTTTTGGACTTTAGCTTAAAGTCGGTTAGCATCAGTCTTGCTGTGAAAGCAAGGACTGATCCACCAATCATGTTGGCTGACGTAAACACCGCCATACCCCAGTATTTCCCGTCGTTGTGACCTTGGATAGCGCCGGCGATTGGAGATCCAACTAGAGTCGCAAAGGCTGTGAATGCGTTTGTCATTCCTAATCTTGCTCCAATCTCACGCATAGGAGAGATTTCTCCGATTGCAGACTGCCAGACAGTCAGAGCTGCGCCCGAAATGAACCCGTACAATGCAGCAAAAGCTATGATCTGCGGGTGTGTATTAATTGGAATCCAAAAAGCCGCAGCTAAGGTGCCGGTGCAAAATGCAGCGATGCAAAAGGTGTTATACTTGCCAATTTTATCGGCTACTATTCCAGGGACAATACGACCAAATGTGCTGGCACCGTTCAGGATGGACGAAAGATATGAAGCAAGTTCAGGAGAGAACCCGTTAGCGCTACCGAAACTGCTGAGGTAATTCACGGGAACATAAGCACCAAGCATGATGCAAAATGCAGAACACGCAGTAAGGGTAAAAGGGGTCCATTTGAATGGCGAGATATAAGTATCATACAATGAAACGTGACGTTTTCCTGGAGGTTTGACTCGTGTGGTCACAGTCGCGCACGTAATTATTGAGAGACCTAGAACAAAGAAACCCATGGCTCGCACGCCCCAGCCGAATCCAGACTTTGCTTGGATTTTCCGGAACAAAATTGGTAAAATCACTCCACCTGTGGAGGCGCCAGCCGTGGTAATGCCCATGGCGGCTGCTCGTCGTCTAATAAACCACCCATTCACAGCAGATAAAAGCGGATTGAACAATACAGTAGCACCCAAGCTAGTGCAGAGACTTTGAGCCAAAATCAATTGCCAATATTTAGTGCTTAGTGAGGTCATCATGACACCAGTGACCATTACCAAAGCTCCTGGAAGCATCAGCTTCTTTGGCCCAACGACATCGTATATCGGGCCAATAATCAGTGCACCAAAAGTCATAATAAAAGTCTGAATTGACGAAATCCACGAAATCTGAGAGGTCGAATAGTCCGCCAGTAATGTTTCTTTGTAGTACTGCTCAAAAACACCTGGTCTAGTTAGTATATCTTAAACTTGGGTCATAGATCAATATTGTGTTTACGTACCCATCACGTTAACAAATCCAAAAGTGCTCATAGTTCCAAAAAAAGCCCCCATTACACATATCCACGCTCGCCAGCCTTTATCAGGCGGATAGAGCTCATGTGGACTCAGAATATATTCGTCTGTGTCAGGACTTTGATAGCCATATTGAGGCGATAAAGTAGTGGCCTCTTCGCCGTCTTTATCTAATTGTTCGGCATCTGAAACAGGCTCCTCAAGAATTTTAGATTCTGATTTTTCTCCCATGTCATTGTTATTGTTAATAATGTAAAGGTCAATGTCGTCAATTTCCTTATCGCTTATCATGGCGACTTTTCCGGTCTCTTCAAGATCGTCCTTCATTTTCGCGATAAGCCTCTCTGCATAAATGCTGCCTCTGTAATTCGATTTCAAGTATTATAATAGTTTTAATCTTGATTCTTTCTGAGCATGGTACACGTTTTCAAATGCGCATAGAACAGCAGTAGAAAACACAAACAAATAATTGACTCTATCGTTGAAACCGGTGAGTATCAGCGATAACGTTGACTCTCATTCAAAAAGTCCTTGGTAATTAGTCTTTCATTTTGATTTGCCTCCGACGGCTTTGCACCGCAAAAGAGAGTTCCACCGGAAATGCACCACAGTGGTACCCTCCATAACCCATGACGCATTTTGGCTACACCCTGGGAATGATCTAGTAGCGCATACGGTGCGAGAGCATTTTCGAAACAAAATTGCTGCTTTATTTTTCAGTAATACAAATTCAAGCGACAGCGTGTTTGCGCAAGATTTCATTTATTTCTACTTTCATTTAAGCATTCATTTTCGCCAAACTCAATCGCAGCGTTTTCGCATATCCATTGCAATTGAACAAATAAAATATTTTAATAACTCTTCATGACTTTGTTAATAGCTGTCTTAAGCTTTTCTACTGCTCATATTGCTCTGCTCAATTGCTTACCAATTGCTCTCTCGCTGAGAGTTAATACTAAAGCTTGACCAGCTTATCATGCGATACATATCTAAGCGTTGATTTTGGATTACTATTAACAAAAATATGCAATGAAATCTGCTAAGCAGATAATATAACCGCTTGTGCTCTCATGTGCTTTGCACAATTCATGGGGACCGAGAGTAGCTAGCTCAATAATAGTGTTAAATACTCAAACTACCAAAGGATAGTATATCTAAATGATCAACAATTTCAATATCTATTTCTATTTTCTAATGCATTTCTTTCATGTTGCACATTTCTCAATTGAGCGAGTGGAAGCACGATATTGCAAGCTGGTGTCTCGCAGCCAAAAATGCGCTTTAAAGCATCTAGTGACAAGATAAAGACATCGATCTCGAGCACATGGCCAGGTTTCAAATCATGAAGCATGGAAAATTTATGATCCTTGGCCCTTATCGTGAATTCCAGTCTCTCAGCGATTGTCTGCGGGTTAATGCCCAGATCAGTGCCAACATCGTCTTCGACTTCCTGCAGCCTTGTCTCAAATGCCTCGGCCACTTTTGATGTTGCGAGTTCATTCATGTTAAATACGATTACCGCAATAAGATTTTCTACTAGACTATTGGCAAATTTTGTCCAGATCTCTCCCCTAATATTTGTGCTCACTAGCGCAGAGAGCCAATTGACTGTCATCAGATCAATCGGCACGCGCACGCGCTCTGAGTTGCTTCCATCAGGTTCTCCAAGTGGGTAGCATCCTACTATTCGATCCTGCTAGCTTACACCAGAAAAAAACCAATGTACTGCACCCCAGAAACCAAAGGCATGATTTGCTTAGGCGGCATTGCTTTCTGCATCTTCTTCCCCGGATCGCTCTCAGGAAGCCGTTCATTTTCATGCGGAGCCTCTATTTTATGAAGCAGTAGTATGAAAGTATGAAATTCCAGTAGAAGGCGGTACTATGGTGATATTTGAGATGATCCAATATTCCCGCTGTCTGCGGTATCTTCAAACTGATGATCACATAGTCTTGTATTCCTAACTCTGCGGGATCAGCACTGGCGTCCACCTGAACTGTGAAGTCTTCACGTAGGGTTCATAGCTCGTTGGCCGTCTTGTTGTATCTTGGATATTGCATGCTGATGGGCGATGAGAGACTTATGCTCTTCCAATCCGAGCCAAATGACCTGCGATACGACAGCCAATAGCGCCGGCACCGTAGACACAAATTTCAGGAGCCACGAAGAGCAGATGCACAATATGCTTGCACTTCAGTTTATGAGAGAAGTAAAATAGCTCTCGCACTAATGAATCGCTGGAAGGAATGGTTCACTACGTCTCGATGTCGGGTTCCGATCGAGGAACCGAGTCCCCTGTTATTGTGTTCATGCGTGAGCTTGCAGGTCCCACCGATCGTCATTAATCCGAATATCTTACTGACTGATGCGTCTCAACTAACCCCTGATTGGAGTCTCTATTGCATAGCTCCGGAATATCTACAGCCCTTTTTTCAGGAAATTTCAGAATGTAATCTATGTATGCATGATCATTGCGAAAAATCAACGCAATCTACGGCCAAAAGTTCCTGGCACATCGTCATCGGTGACGTGTTCTACGAGCCGCAAGGGTCTCAGCGAAGCGAGCTGGGGAAAATTAGCACGAGGACTTCTTGCTCAGGCGATGATGATTTTGTACGATATCTGCTCAGACACTACATAATGCAGTCCAATAGATATCATCAATAAATATCAAAGACGTTTGATCCATCATCAAATTTCATTCAAATATATACAGTGGAAAATCATCATGTGCTCTTGGGTTCATTTACAAGCTGTTTTCCAGCCACCCGAGTCAGTCTTTCTTCCATATCTTCAACCTTTTGACCAAATGAATCGACTGATTCCTCCAGTTCATCAAGTTTCTGATCCAGTGTTCTCATTTCGTATTGTAATCTGGCAGCTTCAATATCAAGATCCCGAATACTAGTTGCAAGATATCCTTCTCGTTGGACAGCCCGATGATATTCATCCTCCATCGTATTTGTCTCCTTATCTGTCTGCTCGTAGAATCTTAACAAACTCGAGCTCTGAATATTAAGCTTGTCTTCTATAATCTGTAGATAAACCTGAATTAGTTGACAGCAAATCAAAACACACGGTGCACACACATACCTTGAGTGCTTCAACTTCTCTTGTGCAATACTCCTGCGCAAGACTAACCCGGTTCAAAAGCTGAATAATATATTCAGAAGGGTAGTCGCACACCGCAAGCTTCTGGCATACAACCTCTTCGGTTATCGAGAAACTCGATCGCCGCAGAAGGTTAGCAAATGCACTGTTAGGCTGCTGGCCAGCCAAGGTTTGGGTGTAATCTCGCGAAATGACACGGTACGCATCCCTCGCAAGAGCTAATGGAAGACCCTCTATCTGTGCCGGATTATTTATCTCCCGAATTTTAACTTTCTCAATATCACTTAGTGAAACCGCTCTCCGCAGAACGTTTCGCTCTGATCTATGTCCTTGATATAACCTCAATTCTTCTTGGATAGCAGTAAGTCGCAATACTTCTTCTCTGTTAATATCATCACCTCCAGAATCAGACTCGAAGCTGGGAGAGTAGCCTTCATTAGGATGTTTCCCCGAATCATATGAGTACTCTGAGTCATTCTGGCTTTCGTCATTAGACTCATATCCGCCAGCACTGTCGCCGAGTATAGATTGTTCGCCACTATCAAAATTACGGTAATTGTTTTCTCCCTTTTCAGAAATCTGATCTTCCGCAGAGTGCTTTTGAATATCAATATTGGCAAAATCCTCGTCAATAACGTCAGCATTGCGCGGCTCATCTTTTTCAGCAGGATCTGCCCGTCCTCTTCTAGAAAGAATATAGTTTCCTGCCTTACGAAATGCCACATCGGTTTTGATTTTTTGTCGGTACATTGCATCCTTCAGGTGAAGCCGAGAAGATACATCAACAACTGATTCTGTTGGCGTTTCGGTATCTGTAATCGGATCCGCATTCACAGAGCCCTGTTTGCGATTACCCCTTTCTTTGCGCTGCAATCTCACAAAATCGGGAACTTGGTCAAATGCCACTGCCTCGCTACGACGCTTTGTTCTATTAACGTCATCTTCGCGCCCATCCTCATGGTTATCGGGCTGAGAATGCAAATCGGCGTCAGATGCCGAATCGATTTTGTCAGAATCCTCTAGATCAGTTTTAGAGTACTTAATAGGCAAGATATCATTGTCTGTGGGATGCAAATTATCGGACGGTAAGTGATGAGCAGGCGAGATGGCACTGGCATTAGGCAGAGTAGTCGCAGTAGGATTTGAGTCTCTGGGTGGTACACTCATACCACTGCTGACCAAATTTTCCCAAGAGAAGGTAAGCTTTGATAATCCATTAATTACCTTCTCATAGTCACGACTGCTTCCTTTACCCAGGAACAAGTATCTGAGGGTATGACCATACAGGTTTTGCAAAAATTTCTCGTATTCAATAGTTTCCACATCTGAAGCATTCTGTGTGTGAATTCCTGATAAATCTTGAACTGTAGTCTTTACGACCTTAGTGATTGCAAACCGCTCGGATACTGAAATCTTACCGGGAATCTTGCATAAACTCTCACGGGTACTAGAGTCAAAAATTTGGTTCGATTTGAGTTTGCTCTGCCTTTGAAATGATGAAATGCTGATTTTGAAAGCCTCTACTTCAAATGGATCTTTTGGAACAGGAGCACCAGAGGCATTTAATCGATGTCGAAATCCCAAAACCATGCCTAATATTGCTGCAACAGTAGTGGGACCCAAATTCCGCTCAGACTGACTTCCATAATGGCCAACCCCAATATCGTGCCACCAAGTATTTAGTGCTTTCTCTGTCATGTCACACAACAAGCCATCAACATCACTTAGTTTAAATAATCCAAAATAATGAAGAGAAACTTGAATTAACTTGACAAGATCAATTACGGCGTCCTCGAATGGCGCCTTGTCGCTAAGCTTATATAACTGATAAAACTTATCACGACTAGCATCAGCTGGCTTATTGAGTGAGATTCCAGATCTACCACCGCAGCCCATTCTTCTTAGAGTCTCGTTTAATATGAAATCTTTCATATGTGAGATAACATCGCCGTCTTGCACAGGAATCAATGTAAGACCCGAAGGGAAGGAAGACAGGCTTGTAACAAATAGATAGGCTTCCAAGTCTTCGTAAGGATTTCGGCGGGCATTCATCTTTGACAGATCAGAAACAAAGGCTCTGAGTCTATGAGACCATAAGTCTTCGTCAACGGGAACAGTAATTGAAGCAACAGTCACGGTATGCTTAGGATTGCCGGTGTAGCAGACGATGCAAGCATTACTTGATCTTTTTGTTGCCCACTGTTCGACAACGTAGACTTCGTATCCAACAATTTCGAAAACTCCTTTGTTGATATATTTGTATTTGGAGTCCTGCAAGTAGCGCAGACCAGGGATGCATGGTACAAGCAAGACCTGTGTTGGTACGTCTGAGCTTGCTCGGTAGCGAGAGGATGATCTACCGCGTGATTGTTGTTTTCCATTTCGACTGCGACTGCGAGCTCTAGAGGATCTGATTGCAAATCTTGGAGAGGATCCTGTGTTTGATAAAGGACTTCCCGGTACTGAGGTAGGGCTCGCACGGAAGGTGAGGCTTGAAGCTGCATTGTGGCCGGCTGGTGCGGGAGAAGGAGTGCGATGCCGGTTGCGCAGAAACGCAGGTGACCTTCGCGCATCCGACACCAGCGGAATGGGAAACATTCCAAAGCTCTTGAGAACCGTGCTAAGTAGCAGGCCTGGTGGCTTGAGAAGTAGTCTTTGGCAGCGGATGTGGTGAGATGAGAAGCATGAGTGGTGTTGTGCGGCGCGCTTCGAAGCACAGAGGCGACAAGGCAGCTCGCTCAGCGAGCGCAGTGCGCTGGATAGCAATAGTTGCGTAATTCAAGTGCTAGATTGGACTATTCAGATATATATTACTACAAAGTCAGTCGTAGCGAACACACACAAAGCACACATGCAAATCTGCAGCTCAGGGACTCAATACTCTCGCATTTGGTATGCGAATACGAGATCTCAATCACATACATATTCACAGAATCACATTGTGAGTTACACATTGGGCACTGTCCCGACGTTTGATATTCTCAGTCCTCGGCTGGCAGTGTTGGCGTTTTTGTATTGTTGTATCATTCCAATCTTTCTCCTAGTAAATCTCCAGATTTTGTTCGATAATGACGACCGCTACGATTACCGAGAGTATGCTAACTCGCGAACGCATCCTACGCGTTTTTCCTGATGTCGCGGCGAACGACGTCGAGAAGCCTGATAGCGCCAGTGGACCGGAGCTTGAGGGATACGACGAAGAACAGGTCCGGCTGATGGAGGAAGTGTGTATTGTTCTGGACTGGAATGACGTGCCGTGTGGAAGCGCGAGCAAAAAGACGTGTAAGTGGACATCCCGTGTTTGTTTTGTGTGTTCGTGAACAGGTCTGAGATATATTCGACCGTGAAGCTCCACTGGAGCGCTCAAAACATGATTGGTTTCTGTAAATGCAGAAATACTGACTTCTTTTGCCTTGGACAGGTCATCTTATGACAAATATCGACGGAGGCCTGTTACACCGGGCGTTTTCCGTGTTTCTCTTCAACGAGGAAAACAAGCTCTTGCTTCAACAACGCGCCGACGAGAAGATTACATTTCCTGGTACGCCATTAAGAATCATGTCTAGACTAGCCTTCCGGCATACTAATCTGGCTTAATTTATAGGAATGTGGACAAACACTTGCTGCTCTCACCCTCTTTCAGTTCCTGGTGAGGTTGGTTACGATCTTCCTAGCTCTATCATGGGCGTCAAGCGTGCTGCGCAGCGCAAGCTCGACCAAGAGCTTGGAATCCCAGGAAAAGATGTTCCTATCGATGCGTTCCAGTTTCTTACGCGTATACATTACAAAGCTCCTAGTGACGGTATTTGGGGAGAGCACGAGAGTAAGGATGTTTGTTAGAGAGCTATTCGATATGGAGTGCTAATATCTTCAACTTTAGTTGACTACATTCTTTTCATCAAGTCTAATACGACTGTTGCTGCCAACCCTAACGAAGTGAAAGATACCAAATACGTGACTGCTGAAGAACTTCGATCGATGTTCCAGGATAAGAGTCTGGCATTCACTCCCTGGTTCAAGCTCATCTGCGAGACCTATTTGTTTGACTGGTGGTCGAACATCGACAATGTTGCCTCGTTCCGTGAGGATGGTATAAGGCGTTTACTCTGAATCAGCAGTGCTATTATCGAAGAGCATCGATGATGATGGTCCAACCCTGATATGTATAGCGTCTTGATTTTTAAACGTCTTATTTTGTATTCTACTAGAATTTTCTTCTTTTTTTGTGCTGTTATTGTTTTTGCGTCAAGATACAATTGCATGGAGACGTTTGAACGGGATTGGACATGCAGAAAACATGGCTGTATATGAGTTGTCATCTTAGAATCTTTTGGTTTCAGATTTAAAGTCTATGCAAATTAAAATGAGAGTCAAAGGCAAAGAGAACGAAATCTGATTGAATAATAAAGGGGCTACTTCAAGTTCGGTGAAATATTGTGGATATTGCATTTGCATCTGAAGTAGAATCGTTGCTCCTGGTGGTGATTTCAACAGTCAATGTTTTGATGCACAAAATTTTTTTTTCGTGCAGTCTCTGTATATTCTATGTTTTTTTGGATCTTGTTTAATTTATAATATATCATTTCTTTATTGCAGTTCAGTTGCTTATAGCTCACTAAATAGGTTTTCTAAGGTGTTTTTTCTGTGGAATGGCTAGATAGTTACAAACCCCTCGCCTCAGCAACAGTCGAACTCGTGGGGTCAGGTCAAGTGCGATCTACAAGATTGAGAAATCTGTCAGCTATTTACAGACACAGAAAAGAAGAAAATATGTCAACCTCGCAAGATCGGACCTTGAAGCAAGAGATTTCACATGCTTTGTCACTATACTCGCTACTATTTGTCAATACAGCAGACACTGCAGGTGCGATTCGCATCAAACCGGTGAATGATCCCGCTATTTCAGCATCTGCTCTGCAGACATCGAGCAGCACAGAGTACCAGACTCTGCTCAAAGAGTGCATTGGATCGTTTGAGTCCAGTAAAGAGAAAGCGGATCATTTGGCTTTGTTTAGTGACAATGAGGAAGTCGACGATATTGCAACAGAGTCAATAATATTTCTCGCCATCGGCTACTACCTGGCGACATTGAACGACCGAATCTACACAAGTGGGCTATCAGAACGGAAACCTTTGACATTAAAATCAAAGAAACTTTACTTGAATTTTTTGGCGCTGTGTGATTCTTATGGACTACTGGGGTCTGATAATGCGAAATTGCTACACAAGATTCAGGAAGCTCCACTTGAGTCACCAATCTTCAAGAGTGCACAGGCTTCGCGTTATCAAAACCCTGCAGACTTACGGGCCGCTACCATTGCCAAGTTCAAAAGAGAAAAGCAGTTTGAAAGTGCTGTGAAGGAATTGCGGACGAAAATGCTCGCGAAAAATGACTCTGGGTTGGATGACGATGCTGATGATGAGATAGCACGAGAGCTATACCTAAAGCAAATAGAACTATTCACCGAACGCTCATTCAATGCGCTACAGGGTTTAGATTCAGAACTTGAAATATTGGCTTTTGCAATGACCCGTCCTCCTCCTCCGAAACCAGTCGAGCCCAGCAGTAATGAAGGCACCAAGAGTGATTACTCTGAGCGCTTAGATATGCCACTACGAAGTACTCAGCCTCTATTGACTCCTCAAGGTCGTGTTAACCGCCCATTCATGATTGTGAATAATCGAGAACAGCTGAGGAATAATGTCTTTAAACCAGATTATGTTTTACCCACAATGACTATCGATGAGTATCTGGAAGAGGAACGACGACAGGGCAATATGATTGAAGGTGGCGGCAAGGAGTCCGAGAAGAAAACGGAGATTGATGAAGACGACATGACGGCCCAAGACAAGGAAACATATCGGTTACGGCAATGGGATGAATTCACGGAGGCAAATCCTCGCGGATCAGGAAATACAATGACAAACAGAGGATAGTGGACGGTGTAATAGGATAATCTATCTGAGCATTATTTATGATCTTTTCAGCTTCTTCTACTCTTTAGCCTTTACTTGCCATCCAGGTTCAACACTGGGTATTTCCGCAGGATTGAGCCCCTCCCATTTATCCAAAGTTCCTGTAACCAGAGAAAATAGCAGCTTGTAGCCTTCCGCGCTCAAATGTAATCCGTCAACAGTGAGCTTCCCAATCTTCTGCGATTCATCAATTGCAGCCGGACCGCTCAGCAAGAGAGATTCTTCATCACTGTCGTAGCCAACAGCTTTCATTACAGCATCGTAAAGATCAACGCGCCTTATCATACTTTCGTCGTCTTCAAACTGACAGTTCAATACAGCATCTGCGTATGTCTTGTGCGCGATTTGAGTGCGATCGGTACCTTTTGACCGCAATGATGACTGTCGCATTTTTGATATACTGACAGGAGCCGGAGTCACAAGTAGTATACCAGCCATTGGATATTTCTGCCGAATAGTTGAAACATAGCCCTTTAGATTGTCCTGAAATTTCGCGACTGAAACATGGTGAGGAGTGCCTTCGATACAACAATCGTTTGTTCCGACCCATATAACAAAGAGAAGTACATTTCCCGGATCCGTGTAGCTGAGTTCTTCTATTATCCGCTCGAATTGCGACTTCATCCAGTCTGTGTTGTAGCCAGACAGGCCGCGGTTGAGCACATCAGCGCGACGGATATAGTAGTTCGCGAGTGCGGGAGCAAACGCAAACCCGCGATCCTGACGCCAGGAAGCTTCAAACTGAGAATCTCCAAATAAAACGACTTTTTTATAATGTATTATTTTTGCCATTGTGTGTGAATTGTGGTCAGTAAAATACCAAAGATGTTGTCCAAGTAGTAGCTTGTCTTTAAATATTCTCAACCAGACTGTTGATTCAGGGTTAAAGTTAGCTGCTATCACTGCAACAATGAAACTTATGAACCCAGCTTGTATCAGCATTCTCAGGAACCTAACTCTCTTCCATTGTTTATGCCCAAAGGGCGTGTTCGTGATGTGCAATTAGAAGTAACTCTTTATACGATTCAAATGAATTGTGAAAATGAGGGTTGCAGCAACTTTGTTTATGTACCTGCAAGATGGGCAGAAGCCAACGTAAAACAAGAAATATCAACAATTTATTCTTTTAATCGATCGAACACAAATTCTAATTACAGATTAATATAAACTAAAATTTAAAGCTACACTAGATGAATCTAGACAACCTATGCGCCTCCACGGCCACCGACATTGGCAAGAGCCTTTATAACGCCCTCAGGAACAACAATTTCAGGCAAAGACAAAGGACCCTTTCCTTCCGGCTTTTCCAAAAATCCAATCTGAATCAGATATGCAAGGTAGATTCCCATAATCTTTTCGTCAACTCCGGCACCTGCAGACTTGTCCTCACCAGTCCAAGCCTCTCCGTCAAATTTCAATGCCTCGACAGCGTGCTTATCATCCAACTCAGGAGCCTTGGTAGAGTTTGGCAGATTATCAAGCACAAAGTGAAGCAAAGGATACAACGCATTATCTCGCGACTCTTCAACAACATATCTCTCAAGAGCAATGCGCCATGGGATGTAGTCAACCTTGTTCGACTTGTAGCCGTAGGTTGCCAGTGCTCCAAGGAACTCGTTGAAACGAAGGCGCGGGTGTCCAGTCACCTGGATAACCCGGAGCTCAGACACTGCAGGCGAGTAGAGAGCACCAGACACAATCACCCGAGCGACATGATCGACAGGGACCATGTTCACAGTGTTGTAAATATCAGGCGAGAGTCCAAGCTGAGCGCATCCTTTGATCATACGAGCAATGAAATCATCAGTGTTGGTAACTATATTCGATATGTTAAAAATTGCTTGAAATTCTTCTTCTCATAAAACTTACTTCCAAGAGACGACTCTCCAGTGATATAACCAGGTCGGATAACACATCCTCTCAGTCCACGGCGACCAGCTTCACGAACAACATACTCACCAGCCCATTTGCTCTGACCGTAACCATTGCCAAGTCCAGACTTGGATCCCATAAGATCGTCCTCTTCGGGAATACCATTTCCACCCTTGGAAACAATAGCGTCTGACAATCTCACGAAATATTCGGAATCAATAGCAGAAGTGGATGAGACGAACGCAAAAGACTTGGGCTTTCCTTCAGCAGCAAGAGCCATGACATTAACAGTTCCAACAACATTAGGTTCGCGCAAAATTGAGTAAGGGTAGACCCAATGGACTTGAGCACCGTTATGAATGATGACGTCGACCTCGTCAACAAGCTTCTTCCAGGTGGCGGAATCAATTCCTAAATGCTCCTTCTCAAGAGAGCCAGTAACCACAGAGATCTTGGAAGAAAATGAATCGTCCCAGACTCCGTACGCAATAGCACTGCTCTTGAATCTCTCAAATCCTGCTTCAGGGGTAGCAGCACGGACGTGAACAACGATCTCGATTTCACCCTTGCTGTGAGACACAAGTAAATCGCGGACAAGGAATGAGCCCAAAAATCCAGTAGCACCAGTAAGGAATACTGTAAGCTTCTTGCCAGGCACAAACGCACCTTCAACAGAAGGATACTTCTCTGCAAGAAGAGTCTTTGCGATCTCCTTGGCATCAGCGAAATACTCAGAGTCTTCGTCAGCCTTCGTAGCAACTTCCTTAGTTGACTCTACAGAAGGCACAGCCAAGTCCTTGCCACGAATTCGTTCAATCTCATCAGCCAATTCACCAATCGTTGGGTGGCTGTAAATGAATCCAAGAGGAAGGTCGATGACAAACTTCTTACGAACCTCAAAAATCATGCGAGTGGCGAGAATAGAGTGACCACCGACATCGAAGAAAGAGTCATTAACCGAGAGTGATGAGGGACGTTGGGGAAGAACCTCAAGCCAAACATCCCTGATGGCAGCCTGGGTAGCAGTAAAAGCTGGTTCACTTCTAGCTCCTGAAGTGTTCTGAGAACGCTTTGCAACTGCGGCAAGCTGGACAGTGTCTGGAAACGGAAGAGCAGGCTTGTCGACCTTTCCGTTAGGATTCAAGGGCATGCGATTCAAAGGAACAAGAACAGTAGGGACGGCATAGGAAGGCAGCTTGGTCTTAAGGTAGTCGCGGATGTCACGGATTAGTCGCCTATATTTGATGAGTCCCTTAACAATCGGGTCAGACTCCTCTTCAAGACTCTCATGGCCTGAAAGTAGTCCGTTCAACTCATCGGTACTGTGGGGCACAATATAAGAGACCAATGTGGGCTCCTCGTCCTTGTCGCGCTTGACAAGAGTTACGTTCTCACGGACCATAGGATGCTGAGAGAGATGAGTATCAATCTCACCAAGCTCAATACGGAAACCACGAATTTTAACCTGATCATCAGCACGACCACTGCACTCTACATTTCCATCGGGAGTATAACGGCCAAGGTCACCAGTTTTGTAGAGACGATCACGAGGACCTAACCAGTACTCGCTCCAGGACACATCGGCGACTGTATTTTTCCAAGTACCCTCGGGCACAAACCATGATTTTACGAACTTATCAGCAGTAAGTTCGGGAAGACGCAGATAACCTTCAGCCAATCCACCAGCACGCACGTAGATTTCACCAACTTCACCAACACCGCAAGTCTGCTGTCGGTCGTGTCTGTTAACAACAACAAGTTGGACATCAAGCATACCTTTTCCGGCAACGATAACATCCTTTTGCGATTGCAAAAAGGTGGGATCCTTGGCAATAGAGGCAACCTCAAAGTAAGAGACAGCACGCTGCGTTTCGGTAGTTCCGTACATGTTCACGATGAACACGTTTCTAGCCAAAGCTTGAAGACGCAAGCAATCACGCTTGGTAAGAATGTCTCCCACGAAGAAAGCATGATGGAGCGAGGGAATGGCGGCTGTGGCTTGAGCAGACAATAGTTGGCCCATAGCAGGAGTAAGATGAGTAACGGTTGCACCGTTTTGCGACATCCATTCGGCTAGACGACCAGGCGTTCCAATATCATCAGCAGTAGGAACGAGAAGGTGAGCACCAAGGAAAAGAGGTGTGAAAATATCACGCTGAATGGGGTCGTGCGCAATTCCACTAAGCATAGTGAATTTATCCTTCTCTGACAGACCAAAAGTTTCTGCCATCCAAGGGAAATAGTAGGTCAATGAGAAGTGACGACCACGAACACCCTTGGGGATACCTTCACTGCCAGAAGTGAAAGACAGAGTAGGAGTGCTGTCAGGTCCAACAACAACGCCAGTAGACTGCGACTTAAAAGGCAATTGCTCAGCAAATAAATCCTTCTCCCCAGCGTTACCACCAAGAAGTGATCCATCATCTTGGATCTCCAGCGATGGGATATCAACCAATAGGTTCAGCTCAGTGTTGATATAATTGCGCACTGCTTGAGCCAGTGTACCAGCTTTGCGCAGCACAATAAGACCCTTGGGCTGCGCAACGGTAAGATAGATATTCTGTCTAGCCGCGGGGTATGCGGGATCAATGACTGAGAAAGTGGCACCAGCTTTCAACACTCCCATGACGGAGACAACAAGATCAACACCTCGGAAAGCGTAGACGGTCACGACGTCGCCCAGAGAGATGCCCTTTGCAACCAAATGATGAGCAAGAACATTCGACGCTTCATCAATCTGCTGATATGTGAATGGGCGATCTTTGGTTGTGTCGTCGAAAGGGTTCTTTGTCTCCAAGACGCACAGTCGGTCAGGATGAGCCTTTGCGTTCTTAGAGAAGATCTCGTGGATAGGACCACGGAAGTTTCCCCAATTCAGATCCTTGGTCGGATCCGGAAGAACAGCTTTCTGCTTTTCGGTGATGATGGAAATAGCGCCGATTCCGGTCGAAGGGCTAGCAGATCCGAGAACAATGATTTGTGACAGCTGCTCGGAGATATAGGCAATGCGGTCATTTTTGAAGAGCAGAGAGTTGTAGTGGAAGTGGAAGTTAGGCTTCGCCGCAGTTTCGTCGACGAACACAGTCATGTCGGTGACCAGACCCTCAATTGGGGCAAGAAGATGTCTGTGGTCGGCATTATCTGATCTCAAGAACGAGAGACGGAACAGAGCCGGTGCCTCGGGAGACTTGGTCTTCTCTTGGATGTAGGAGATCAGATCGGAGAAGGACACCGATTGCTTAGCGCCTTCGAGTTCAAGCTGTTCTAAAAGTAAGTAAAACAAACTATCACAAAAAGGCTATCAAACTCATATGAAAATACCTTGTGGACTATCTTCAAAAGCTCGATGAACGGCAACTGTCCAGTAACAGCCGAGCGAAGCACGAGAGGCTCGCTTTGGCTGCCATTAGCGCCGACAACGATATCCTCGTCGCCAGTCAGACGGAAAACCAAAACCACAAAGGCAGCCAGAGCAATTGTGTAGGTTGAGAAGGACTCGGTGGAGTCTCCGTCAATGATAGCCAGGCGCTGGATAGCCTCGAGCACCTCGTCCGAGAGCTCGGTTACGTGCTTCGATTCGACTACCGTGATGGGCGCTGGTCTCACGAAGTCGGTCGGCAGGGCCGCCAGAGTCGGATTGCGCAGGGCAGTTGCCCAGAACTCGAAGCGTGAGTCTGCCATGAGTTGGAAACAAGGACTTGTGGGGAGTTGGAGATGGAGAAGGAAGAGTCAGAGCTGAGCAAACTTTTCCCGAGGAAGACGAGATGAGTCGGAAGTGCACGTGACCTTGAAAGGCGGCGAGTGAGGCACCCGAGTGTTTGAGTGGAGCAACTTCGCCCAGAGTTAGGGGGAACAAGTACCTGATAACATATCTGAGCTGGTGCTGAGCTGCTGTTGCTGAGGTCAGTTGTACTGGGATTTGGACTGGATCTGCCTGTTTGCTGACTAGAACAGCCCAGCCTCTATGTAAAGGCTGAAGTACAGCGGGCAATGTTCAGACTGAAGCGCGGTCGTAATCGCGAGACCAAAGTATGGTGTTCCTGGGTCTTGTTTGGCTGTTTTGTGTGCATTCTGGGATCAGCTAACATGGATTAGGCTACGGTTGGACTTGGATATTACACAGAAAATGGCATTTCTATACGATATTTAGAACTGGCGGAATCTGCCAGCAGAGTGATCAAAGGGCTAACAAAGCTGGGAATCCCAGCTACCGTCGATCAAGCCAGGCTTGTTCTTCGATCTCAGTATGCCGCTGGCAACGTGGACAAAGCAATTGAGCTCTTCAGGTTTTACGAAGATGCCTCTGCTGGAGTACTCCTCGACGTTCAGGATGCGACATCAGCCTCTGACTCGAGCCATTCTATTGCAACCTTGAGTACCGGCGTGTCCGTATCGCGTTCCCGATCGCCAGCTCCTTCGGAAGCAACAACCATGACAACCGACCTGGAGTCTGTAGTGACCAATGTTAGCTCAAGCTCAAACACCTTAACTGTCTCCAGCACCACTCAGCTGTCTCCGTCTGTCTCACGTTTATCTCTCGAAAGCGACATAAACACGCCACTTCTGCCGATGAAAGGTGCCGATAATCTCAACAACGTCACTTGCTACATCGACTCTCTGCTTTTTGCCATGTATGCTCGATTAGACGTTTTTGAACCTATACTATTCAAACTCGACGACGATCCACATGTTCGAAATCTGTCGACATTTATGCGTTTGTGGGTCAATCTTCTGCGCTCTGGTCGTCTCATTACCACCGACATAACCGCTCAACTTAGAGCAGCAATTGCTGCCGCAGGTTGGGCAGAGGCTGGCGAAGACAGACAACAGGATGCTTCTGAGCTTTTTGTCTTTATCGCTGAGAAATTGACAATGCCTTTGCTAACCTTGAAAATGGATATTGCACATGGCGGTAAAGAAGTTGCCGACGACGACCACAAATTTATTAACGAAAGAGTGCTTCATGTGCCAATAGCTGGAGAGCCAAGTGATCCTCCTTTGCGACTAGAAGCTTGTCTAGAGGATTACTTTTCAAACTCAGTAGTCGTGCGACGAGAGATCGAGCGTCGTCAGTCTATATCGTTGGCCAGTGCTGGAAAGCCATCTGCCGTTGGAGTTGAGTATGTCGAAATTCCAGAAGGCAGAGTTCGCAGATCGGGAACGATTGACGTTCGTCCGGAGACTCTCCTCAAAGCTGCTTATATGGGGGCAGCGGAATCATCACACCCTGTGAGTCCCACGCGGTTCCATGATTTGGTCCCTGATTTCAGAGGCTATTCACTTCAGGACGAAAGTGCTGTATCTTTAGCATCAACCGTATCACCGCATACTATATCAGAGACAGAAGCAACGGCGGATATTGGACGGGCTTCTTCTATCTCCTCTGCATCTATAGCACGGTCTTTGATGTCGCAGCGATCAGGATCTACATCTTCACAGCCTCTTGCAAATATTCATTCTCGCCGGCGTTCAACGCTTCGGACGATAAACAACGAAATATCGCTTCCAGCTTGGACATTTTTACAGCTGCTCCCGTTTTACACAGATTCGACTCCGCACAGTACGTCTGCTGAGCATTTTGGGCAGAAGCGACCTGTTCTTCCGATTTGTTTGAAGCGGTATTCTTGGACTACTTCAGGGAAAGCAATCCGAAATAACCGCAAGGTCTTGATACCAGATGTTATTGAATTTCCACACTTTGTTGCCGATGACGACAGACCTGAATCCGAGAGAGATGATATCCTCTATGGAAACTTCAGGCTTGTACTTGAAAGTGCGGTTTGCCATCGCGGAACTTCTCTAGAGTCAGGCCATTACGTGTCGATTGTACGCGATTCGATTTTCCGACGGCGTCAGAAGCAGATGCAGCAGCAGAACCTCGAAGTTTATACGGATGACGGAAGCTCGATGACAGATGCTCTTTCAGGCGACAATTGGTTACTGTTTGACGATCTGGCGTCGCCTAAAATCAAATCCACTACATTCTCCGAGGCGATGAAGAAGGAGGTTCCCTATCTTTTATTTTATAGAATGGTGCATATTGATGAGGCTATTGAAGTAGACTACGAGCATGCACACACTAAGCTAGAACGTGTTATTTCTGCCGCGTATTCAATGCCTACCGATATAAGTTCTAGTGACGAAGGAGCGGTAATGACTGATAACGAAGAGGCGGTCACAGAACCGAGTGAGTCAGAGTGCGCGAGCATTTCTGAGACGGGAAATGTAAGAATTGAGATTACTACAAGCGACACCGAGAATGATGAGGCCATGGAGAAAGGAAAACACAAGGCTCATTCGCGATCAGGATCAGTCATGATTGGCGAACTTAAGCGTAATTTCACTAAGCAAGACCGGGAGCATTCCACGGATCGGAAGCAAAGCGTTGCCAGTATGCCTGGTGGCTCTACCGTCGATCCAGCAGCTGCAGACGCTGCCCATCATCGGCGCAGGTATCGTCATCGATTACACCGACGAAAGGGAGGACATAGCATTGATGGAGATGATTTTGATGATGACGAAAGATGTGTTATCTCATGATATATACTACTGCAATTTCATGGATAAGCAATCGGAAGATGTTGCATGCTGGAATTTATGGTGAAGGTCGATGGCATTGACGAGGTTTACCTGGAAGCATTTTTATTCATTGTCTACTGAGTTACAAGCTCTATTGCCGGATTGCCGGTTGATGTGTTCTACATAGCTTTGACGGCATTTTTGTATAGGAGTACGGTTTTGAATTGATTTCATAGATATTTACTAGGTTAATTCATTATTAGCATTCAGAAATATCTACGTACTATTTGTTAAAGGCCGGCTGACCGCGCTGTAGAGTAGAGAAGAGAGCCAGACTTTGAGCAACCACGACCCAATTCTCAACTCGCAGCGCTCAACTTTTAGTCTTCAACTCCACGTCACAAAAGTCACGACTATGAATATCAAAAAAATTTGATACAATTATCAATTAAAGATTATCAATTAAAAAATTGAAAAAAAAACGTCACAGACAAGATTCGAACTTGCGCGGGCAGAACCCAACGCCTTACAGCTAGTTTAAGAAATAGCAGGGCGTCGCCTTAACCACTCGGCCACTGGGACAAAATCTTACAATTTTGGTTTTCTAGACACATATATTGTTAGTTCCAATATCACGTGATCACGGCTTCCAGATGGGAACTCCCCTCACCACCTGGTCATGATTGACTTTTTCAAAGCCTATGATTCGGTCTCCCATGACTACCTCCTCCATCTCTTCGCATCGCTCGACTTTGGTCCCCTGTTCTCCGGGTTCCTGAAAACTTTGCTGACGGGTCTTAAGGGTCAGGTGTACTTCAACGGGTGGCTGACGACGTCGTTTCCAATCCAGTCAGGAGTGTGTCAAGGGGATCCTCTTGCACCGCTTCTTTTCGCTCTTGCGGTCGAGCCTTTGTGCCAAAGGTTACGCAACTCATTGACTGGGTTTCGGCCTGACTTTGCACGCCCATTGCGGGTCTCTGCATTTGCTGATGATATAACTTTCGTCGTGGGATCAGCTCGTGACGCTCAACGCGCCAAACGCGCTCTCACATGGTTTCAGGCGATGGGCGGAGGCCATGTCAATCCGGATAAATGCTCGATCCATCCCTTTGCGAAATTCGCCTCTGTCATGACGGGAACTGTTCAGAATATTCTGGGCTTTCCGGTTTCGACAGAGCCCTTTCGCTATCTCGGAGTGCGACTCGGTGGGAATCCTGACGACTTCCAAGACGAATGGTTGTTGGTGTTAGAGGGCGTCAAGACCCGTTTGCGGCAGCTCCTTCTCTTTGATCTGCCTCTCACCACGCGGGCATGGGCGATCAACACGTTCATATACTCTAAAGTTTACTTCCTCGACCAGTTCCACCCAGCCCCGGATGCGATACTCAACCAGTTACTGAAGATGGCTGTCGACAAGCTCTGGGGAGGTCCCTATGGCCACTGGGTCAATCAGAATATTCTCCAGACCCCGATTGCAGGTGGGGGATTCGGTCTCGTTAACCTGCGTCTCAAACTTGCAGGAGGAAGGGCTGCATGGATGCACAAGTTCTGTCGTCCATTCACTCACTTCTGGCAAGAAGCTCTACGCTCCACTGTCCTCTCAGTCGTGGAATACTTGCCACGTCCAGCCCTCGACCGTAATGGCGTCCGTCAATTCCTGGATGATTACATCCCGATCTTAGGTGTTTCATGGCCGTATATCTTATTCATCGGCCCGCGGAATACCTTTTATCGCCGTCAGTCTTTTCCACCCTTTGCGAAGTGGGAACCCGTGTACGAGGCATTGGGGACGGCAGGCATGCGGTTTCCGTCACCGGATTCGGTGATTCCTCGTCGCGTACCTCACTCTGGACAGCCGCCAGAGCCTCCGTCAAATTGCTTGAGCCTCTACACAGGCGAGCTTGTTCAAGATCATCATTTCCAACGGGTTCATCTTCGCATGGCGACCGCAGTGTTCGCTCTGCAGGAGCCTAGAAGTAGTTTTGAGGCCTATAATTTCTGGAAGGCGCGGTGGCCTGTGGTCAAGCGCCTATACAAATGGAGTCCGTCAAGGGCTCAGTCGGTTCACCTTCTGAGTTTACACAGGAGTCCCACCATGCGGCATTACTCAGAGATTGCTGCAAGTGCTTATAATCGGGGGGAGTTGGAGTTTCCGACGCAGTGTGCGCTGTGTCAGAGTGCTTCGGACAATCAGGAGTATCGTTTCTATGAATGCCGATACATCCATCCTCAGTGGGTGTCTTGGGGGTGGTCTGCTCGAGAGGTTCTGGCGGGGCCACTCGATTTTGGGAAGGCCAAAGTTCATTCGTTTATCATTCATGAGGTCTACTTGCGTCATAGTCGGAGACGGCAGTATCCGATGAGC
>JAJLXK010000057.1:0-23321 GCA_030571195.1 Myxozyma geophila | reverse complement strand
GTTGATAACGATGAGAGTGGAGGCGGAGGCGGAGGTTGTGAGTGTCTTATTGTATGGAGTTCGCGACCGAGGCCGATGATTTTTTCAGGCGCGGATACCCCATTCTACCTTCAAGCTACTGCCGCAGTCTGTGCAAATACTGTTCTCTGCATCAACCTCTCGTACTCGACGGATCAAGGATTCGTGCTTGTCAGCGACAATTGGACAAAATAGAGAACGAAGCACTCAGAAGGAGTAAAATAGAGCAACAGCAGAAGGGAAAAAACGGGGTTGGAAGTCTACTGAAACATATCAAGTTCATGCGGCCCGACGTAGTCCTCTCAGCCTCAATGGCTCTCTGTCTGTAAATCCTTGGCGGAATCAGAAGAAGAACTGAGAGATCAGTTCGTTCAGCTATTCGGAACGATGATGTGAGATTTTTTTAATTATTCCCGTTTAGTCTAGGTGTCTACGGGCTACCGTCGATTACTGAAGAGCATGAATGTTAACATATTTGTATTTCAAGGCTACGGGGGTTGCTTTGAGTGCTTGCTTGTTGGGCTAGAGCATGGAGAGTTAGCATGGAGTAGCCCGTTCAGGTACTTTTGTGAGATTGCCTATTCTACCGCGCACTGGAATTATTGTTCTTTTTGATGTTGACAATCTGTGTTGACAATCTGTGCGCGCCCCTCTGGGCAGGACGCTGATTGAGCAGTGCCTTTCCCTAAAGCCAATACCCCTTTGTTTGCCAGCTGGTGATTCATTCGATGCTGTGCGCATCCATTGGTGCCGAATGATGCTGCACGCTATGCGCAAGACGTCTCGGTAGATGTTGCTGGACTCACGGCATGGATTGAGCTACGTGAGCGAGGCATGATAGTGAATTTTCCGAATGAGCGAATTTTGTTGTCAAGTAGCAATCCAACTTGGATAAGAAGACTTTTTTTAAAACGATTTGCGGAAATAAAAACTCATGTTCTAGAGTTAAGTACCAGCGAAAACTGGTAGGATGTCTTCTTATGAGTTTGGCAAGGTTGAGAACACGCTATGAGCTCTTGTCAGTGCTGGCTGTTGCTGCCGTTGCCAACTTAAGATATTGCTAGTAATGAGAAGATGTTGGGTTATAGAATAGGCTAGATTATAAAGGATTCATGTAAATACATTTTTGGCTCATATTCGGTTTTTCGTAAAAGTGGCTGTTATTGATCTGAACAGTACAGTTTCTCGGGTCGGCTTGTTAATTTATCAATATGGGCTTGACGTTAATGGGGTCAGAAGGTCGTTTGTTTTATCCTTTAATTATAAAGCTTGGACGACTATTGCGTCTGTTTGTACAAGAATCGCGTATGTGCTGGGCTTATGTATGAGGACACAGTACTCCTGATTCGCCATTTGACTAGCCAATGAAGTAATTGATTCTGTCCAGATACTGACCGGCTCCCGCACCACTGACATGGGCCACCAACACTACATACGGTCTAGTTTTCTTTATCTTATCGTATGAAATTCGTTGTTTCTTTGACATTGCCAAGTTGCGATAACAGTAGACATTATCTGCCAATATCAATACCGTAAAATACAAGCCTTCACAAACCAAGCTGGGAGCAAAGTCCGACTGGATTGCCGAGATAAACCGAATTGAGTTTCTTAAATTTGTCGGTTATTTTAAATTACTGCTAATCTACCTACTGCACAGTCAATAATCTTGATTAAAGATGAACAACTCGAATTTTTGAGGCGTGGGGATGGCTTTTTTTGTCGGCAGAAGCGCGGGCGCCGCCAACGCCGCATCGCACTCGGACCACCGCTAGTTCCATGATTTTATCTTTTTGTACTGTAAATTTTCGACTCTCTGCGGTCTTTTTCTTGCTTTTCCCCCTCAATATAACGGCTTCTGTTGCGATTTTAAATGCTGATTTCAAATTAATGATTCTTTATCTATCTGTAGGATATACCCGTGCCAAGCTAGAATGCAATTGGCGGCTGTTCTCACTGACTACATTCGATTATTTTGCACCGCAAACTCTTGTCAGATGCACTTGCGTATCTAACGGTGAATTGTCACGTTTACTATAGGTTGGATGATGAAGCTGTGATTTTGATTGGTGGTACCTCAGATTTGCTGTTAACTGTGCAGTGGAGTAGCCAAGCCTCTGCTTTGTTATCGGGAACTGCTATCAGGATTTGACTTTGTTGTGGCTACTGCTTCGTTCTGATCTGCGATGGTTGTGAACTGAGCGTCTATCCTTTGACTGAGTCCTGCATGAAAAATGCCCCTTTACTGTCAGGAATTGTTGCAAGTGTGTGCAAGAACTGAGCCGGGAGACTGCCTTAAAGGAAAATTTACCAGTACAAGAAATCGATTAGACAGACGATTACAAGAATTGCTATAATTTGTTGTCGACATTTAAAGAATAAACTGATTTAGTTTAAAGGCTTGGCTTTTATTAAGTTGCCTTATTTTGCGATATCCACTTTGCGCCGACTGAGAGGTGGGGACAGCCGGCTTGCGTTTAGCCTAGTGTCTGAGGCAGCTGTCTACCATCATGTCGGCAGCCTTTCTTGAGATTGCGTGTTGGTTGCGCCTTGCGACTCATGGGTTACCGTCAAAGATGCCAAAACTGACTTGATTAATGCGTTGGCGCATTCAGCAGTAGCATATTAAGCCGCCGTCATATCCTGTTATCTGTTTTTGGACTCATCTTTTTCGAAGCATCATAGTATGGCTATACTGAACGAGAAGAGTGGCGAAAAGGTCCAAGTGACTGCAAACGAAGTCGCCTCTGATACTGGCCTGGAGTATCTCCACCATGGCAGCAGCACAGACACGGAACTCCACGAGAAGAATGCGGCCTTGGTGCGCGCAACCTCGCTCGATTTTGATATCCGATCGCTTGATCAGCGACATCGCGAGCTAGTTGTGTCGCGATTGAAGGCGATGAATGGCACGGGAGATACGGGAGATGAGGACCCGTTTGCGGATCGGGCGTCGCATTATCTTTATGATAAGATGCTTGAGACGTCGCTAGAGGACGCTATTGTGATTCTCAAGCGTGCGGTCGAGTACCACTTCGGCGACGTCAACTTTGACGAGGCGACATACGAGAAGATCAAGTTGCTGGTCGAGGGTCCCGAGGCTTACGGTGCCGCTGACGATGAATCGTACGAACTTGACGCGCGGTTGGAGGCTACCGTGATTCACTACCACTCGCCGTATCCCGAAGTGCGAGCTGTGACGGATCCGTTTGATGATCCGACGATTCCGGTTGAGACTATTCGTGCTTATTTAATTGGCATGTTTTGGGTGGCGGTGGGGAGCTTTATCAATGAGTTTTTCCTTTTTCGTCAGCCGTCTCTCAGTCTCAAGTCGACTGTTATCCAGCTTTTGCTTTATCCTAGCGGCAAGGCCAGTCAGTTGCTTCCAGACTGGGGTTTTAATTTTCGTGGTGCGCGGTACTCGCTCAATCCAGGACCGTGGAATATCAAGGAGCAGATGTTAGCGACCATCATGGTCAATGTCGGTGCTCAGGCGTCTAACTGGATGAGCATGGTTGTCGCACTCAAACATCCCCTCTTTTTTGGATATGAATGGGTTGATTTCGGATTTGCCTGGACAATGAACTTTTCCTGCTTATTTTTCGGATACGGATTGGCTGGTTTGATGCGCAAACTTGTTATTTTTCCGGTTAAGGCAGTGTTTCCTAACGTGCTGCCCACACTTGCACTCAGTCGCGCGCTTGTGGTGAAGGAGACTAAGACGTCTGTTCATGGTTGGACGATCTCGCGTCAGAAGTTCTTCTACATTGTGTTTTCGGCATCGTTTTTATATTTCTTTGTGCCGTCCTTTTTGTTCAAAGCGCTCAGTGTCTTTAACTGGATGACATGGATTGCGCCAAAGAACAAACTGCTTGCAATGGCGACAGGATCCTACCTTGGACTTGGAGTCAATCCGCTTCCTACTTTTGACTGGGCGGTTATCAACTACGGCTCGCCGCTTGTGTACCCCTTTTTCGCGTTTATGAACAGGCTTGTTGGCGTTCTATTGACGGGAATCGTGATGGTTATTTTGTACTGGAAAAATCATCGCTGGACGGCATATATGCCGATAAACGTCAACACGATTTATGATTCGAGCGGAAAAACGTACAATCTCACGAGAATTATGGATTCCAACAATCAGTTTTCGGAGGCTCTTTACGAGAACTACTCAGCGCCGTATATGTCTGCGGGTAATCTTGTTGGAACGGGCGGTCTTTGGGCGGTTTACACTTGCACTTTTGTCTACGTATGCATTTCGGAACACAAGCTACTCTGGGAAACGCTCAAGCTTATGTGGGTATCTATTCGCCATCCACGCCGCAGCGCACTGCAGGAGTATGACGACCCTCATTCGAAGCTGATGTCTGTGTATGAGGAAGTGCCAGATTGGTGGTACATTGCCCTTTTTATTGTTGGCGTTGGTACTGGATTTGCCGCTATATTTGCCTGGCCGACGACGGTGCCGATCTGGACAGTGATTGCAATTTTTTTGTTCAATATTGGTATGTTGATGCCTACACTGATCGTCTTGTCGCGCACGGGAGCTGCGATGGGTTTTGGCGCTTTCTCGGTCATTCTTGCTGGATATATGGATCCTGGAAATGCGGTTACGAACGTGGTTATTCGAATGTGGGGATACAATATCGATGAGCAGTCTGAGAGCTTTATTGGTGACCAAAAGATTGCTCACTACGCGCGCATTCCGCAACGTGCGACCTTCCGCGCGCAGTGTATTGCGACGCTGATCCAGTGCTTTGCCTCTGTTGGCGCGGTGCAGGCTCTGTTTAGTTCGGTGGTCGACTTTTGCAGCACCACGCAGAAGGATAAGTTTGTGTGTGCGTTTCCGCGAACTGTGTACTCTGATGCGATTATGTTTGGTATTATCAGCCCGAAACGAGTGTTGAGCGACGTTTACCCTGCGCTCAAGAACGCGTTTTGGATTGGTGCTGTGATTGCGGTGCCGTTTGGGTTTTTGCGATTGAAGTACAGGAACAAGTATAAATGGTTTGATTTGTCGCTGATTGGATATGGTACGATTTTCTGGGGTTCGACGTACAATCTTGTGTACTATATCCCTGGACTGTACTTTGCTTGGTTCTTTATGTATTATGTCAAGAAGCGGTATGTGGCTTGGTGGGCAAAGTACAATTACATTTTGACATCGGGATTGTCAGCGGGCATTGCTTTCGGAGGAGTGATTATCTTTGCAGCGCTGCAGTATCCGCAGGTGTCATTGTCTTGGTGGGGAAATACGGTGTATGCGAGCGGTGTTGATTATGCAAGGACGGCGGCGTTGAAGGATATTCCAGAGGAAGGATTTGGATTGCCAATTGGTTCATTTCACTAGTGAATTAATTGAGGTTGAGAGGTTGAGAGATTAAAGATTGGTAGATTTACTTATGAAATATAACAAAATGATTTATTTAACTACAAAGCGAGGAATTGTAGAAGAGGCGAGTAAGAGTAGGAGTAGGAGCAGTGCGTAATAAGCAGACGGAATATGTAAAGTCAGCAAGTTGAAGGCTTACTCAGATTGGACCTGATAGAGAATGCAACGAAGAGAGATGTCCCAGGCTGTAATTACGATGGCTCCATTTAGTAAATGATACATAAAGACACCGTACTCAAAGAAGACTGACAAATAAATTTGTATAGCCCCATAAAATGCAACAAAAGAAGCAAGAAAACCAGCTCAAAGCCAGAGTATGAAAAAGACAAAGGCTGAGCGAGGCAAAGAGGCAAGAGTATGCAAAGTGGAGAGAAAATTACGAGACAAAAGATTAGAGATAACAAATAAAGATAGTTATAAATATGTGTATTGCTGTCGCATGGGGTAGAAGAGGAAGGAGTGGACAGTGAGAAAAGATGGGATGCACGAAAAGCGAAGGACGAAGGCTAGCAGGCATACAGCCGCCACAAATCCCGCAGGTGCTGACTGCTTCGTATTTACGGAGCCGCTATTAGAGCGCTTGCGCTAGGAGGAAGCGAGTGAGAGCAACTGACTGAGAAAAGCAGTCACGGGGCCGGGACGGAAGAGACCGGGGTGGACCGGAGGCGGCCGGAGAGCGGCGCTGGAGGAGCGAGTGCGAGGTACGAGAGCTAGCTAGGTTTGTTAGAGAGAACCGAGCAAGGCGCCTTTCAGCGAGTGGACCGCGGTCTAAATAGGCAGGCAGCTTCGGGGATAGTAGCACTGCAGTTGTGTTCTTGTGTGCCCTGCTTTTAGACCGGGATGTGCTGCAAGGACACGATGCAGCAGCACGAGAGCCCTAAGAGCTGCTGCGCACCTTGCTGCTCGCCGTGTGGTGAGGTCCAATGAAGCCAGCGACTCGCGGGCGACGGAGACAGGATGACTCGTCTACCTGCGCTATCTCAGACCAGACCGTCCTCTTGTTATCATGGTACCGTTCGCACCCCTCCTTTTCCTAGCAAACCACCGCGCATGCGTCCCCACTCATTCCGCCATTCTCTCTAATAACCATCCTACTATTGGCGCGATTTGTCAAACTCATGTATGGGTTAGGGCTTATGATATTTGAGCGTCCGATATCGCAGCGGTGCGTATCTCGCACAGCTAAGCAATGCCAGCAAGCCATCTTGGTTCCTGCTCGTCCGCCGCAAATTTTTCAGTCTTTGGTGTGCTTTGCCCTGTCAAAACCAGCGCTTCTGCCGCCCTGCTGCTTGTTCTTTCACATACTGCTTTGTCTGTGCCATTGCGGCCTCGTAGTCCTCTGTAGCTCACTATCTAAACCGGTCCCCGCAGCGCAGTGCCGCTGGAGATGACCGACTACTCCTGCCTATTCTGGTGCTGATCGTACACCCTTTCGCACATGCCGCCGCCGTACAAGCGCCCCCACTACTGCGATAGCCCTCCCATGGCCATCTCTGTGTGTCCGGCGTCAGTCGTCGACTCATTTTTTTTTTCGCCGCTGTCCGCTCCTTCTCTCGCGCTCCTCTCTTCTTCTTCCCCCGCCCGCCTTTTTTTTTTCCCTCCTCCTCCGCCTGCCTTTTTCTCACCCCGCCAACCCTCCTCAACTCCAACCTACTCGCCAGTGCTATCCTTCACCTCAGGCCTCTTCCTCCTCGCTCCTCTGCTCCCTCTGCCTTATTCCATTGCCCCAGTCTAGCAGGCTGCGAACCCAAGCTCAATTCGTTTGCCTTCTGCTCCAGTTCGCTGCCGACTTGTAAGTTTTATGTCTCGCACCTCTGCTCTCTCGCCGACCTTTCTTCTTGTTCATCGCACCTTTTCTTCGGCGGCTCTGCATTGCCTTGCTAGTGCTTTTTTGCTCTGGCGCGTTCTTCTTTATCACAGTTTTCTAACTTGCCCCTCCTCTTCGCCGTAGACAATGAGCCATGGAGTAACCTCTTCTGCGCTTGCCGCTGCCGACGTCCCCGTGGTCGATGACTACACTCCCTCCGCTTATCCCTACTCCGAGACCGTCGACCCTTCCAACAAGTCATGGGCTGGTGCTCTTCCTCTCAAGCAGGGTCTCTACGATCCTGAGTTCGAAAAAGACGCCTGCGGTGTCGGCTTTGTCTGCAACATCAAAGGTGTCACCTCTCACAAAATTGTTTCTGATGGTATGTGAATTTTTTTCCCTTTCCTTCTTTGACATAATTGCCATATCGGCGATTATTGTACTACCATTGTGTTACATCTTACTAACTTTTCTCCTCCACAGCCAAGTCTCTGCTTTGCAACATGACCCACCGTGGTGCTGTCGGTGCCGACGCCCGTGATGGTGACGGTGCTGGTGTTATGTGCTCTATCCCTCATGCCTTCTTCGTCAAAGAGTTCGAGGTCCCCTCCGGCCTCAAGCTCCCTCCTCTTGGCGAGTACGCTACCGGTAACCTCTTCTTCAAGTCCGATCCTGAGGTTCTCGCCCAGTCGCGTGCTACCTTCGAGTCCATCGCCAACGAACTCGGCCTCCGTGTTCTTGGATGGCGTGCCGTTCCCCGTGATTCCTCCATCTTGGGACCCGCCGCTCTCTCTCGCGAGCCTCTCATTCTCCAGCCCTTCGTCGTCCTCCGCTCTTTCTACGGTGACGAGACCACCGAGCCCCGAGAATCAGTGCTTGACCACAAGCGCTTCGAGCGCCAGCTCTACGTTCTTCGCAAGCGTGCTACACACACCATTGGCCTCCACAACTGGTTCTACATTTGCTCGCTCTCAAACAAGAACATCATCTACAAGGGTCAGCTTGTCCCTGCCCAGGTCTACAACTACTACCACGACCTCCAGAACGTCGACTTCGAGGCTCACTTCTGTCTCGTCCACTCGCGCTTCTCCACCAACACTTTCCCCTCCTGGGATCGTGCTCAGCCCCTCCGATGGGCCGCCCACAACGGTGAGATCAACACCCTTCGTGGTAACAAGAACTGGATGCGCGCCCGTGAGGGCCTCATGCGCTCAGACCTCTTCGGCGATGAGCTCGAGCAGATGTACCCCATCATTGAAGAAGGTGGCTCTGACTCCGCTGCCTTTGACAACGTCCTCGAGCTTCTCACCATCAACGGTGTCCTCTCCTTGCCGGAGGCTGTCATGCTCATGGTCCCCGAGGCCTGGCAGACTAATCCCGACATGGACCCCAAGAAGGCCGCTTTCTACGAATGGGCTGCCTGCCTTATGGAGCCCTGGGATGGTCCCGCTCTTTTCACCTTCGCTGACGGTAGATACTGCGGTGCTAACCTCGACAGAAATGGTCTCCGTCCCTGCCGTTTCTATGTTACTGACGACGACCGCATGATTTGCGCCTCCGAAGTCGGAACTATCCCCGTTGAGTCCGAGAAGGTCATCCAGAAGGGCCGCCTCCAGCCAGGTCGCATGTTGCTCGTCGACACTGTTGAGGGCCGCATCGTCGATGACAAGGAGCTCAAGAACAACATTGCTTCTCGCTTCGACTTCAAGAGCTGGGTTGAGGGCAACTTGCTTACCGTCCCCTCGATCGTCGAGAAAGTCTCTGCTCAGAACATCTCTATTGAGCCTGTCATTGACTTCTCGATCAAGGTCCAGAACGACCCCCGCCTTCTCGCCAATGGCTTCACTTTCGAGCAGGTCTCGCTTCTTCTTGCGCCTATGGCTTCGGACTCCAAAGAGGCTCTTGGATCCATGGGTAATGACGGTCCTCTCGCTTGTCTTGCCCAGGCTCCCCGTCTCATGTACGACTACTTCCGTCAGCTCTTTGCGCAGGTCACTAACCCGCCCATTGATCCCATTCGTGAAGCCATCGTCATGTCGCTCGACTGCTACGTCGGCCCTCAGGGCAACGTTCTCGAGATGAAGCCCTCGCAGTGCAACCGTCTTTACATGCCTTCGCCTGTGCTTAACCTCCAGCAGCTTGAGGCCATCAAGAACGTCTCAAAGGCCTACCACAACTGGTCAATCGGAACTATCGACATCACCTTTGACCGCTCTGAGGGTCTGTTGGGATACGAGCGTGCTGTCGACCGTATCTGCAAGGAGGCCATCGAGGCCATCGAGGCTAACCACAAGATCATCATGCTCTCTGACCGCAGCGCTTCTTCTTCTCGCGTCGCCGTCTCTGCCTTGATTGCTTGCGGTGCTGTCCACCACTTCTTGGTTAAGTCTAAGCTTCGTTCGACCGTCGCCTTGTTTGTCGAGACCGCTGAGGCCCGTGAGGTTCACCACATCTGTGTATTGCTCGGATACGGTGCTGACGGTATCATTCCCTACCTTGCATTTGAGACTCTCTTGCGCATGAACCATGAGAACTTGTTGCGCAAGGCCTTGACCGACGAGGAAGTTATCGACAACTACATTCACTCTGTTGACAATGGTATCCTCAAGGTCATGTCCAAGATGGGTATCTCGACCTTGCAGTCTTACAAGGGTGCTCAGATTTTTGAGGCTCTCGGTGTCGACAACTCGGTCGTCGACAAGTGCTTTGCTGGTACTGCTACTCGTATCAAGGGTATCACCTTCGAGTACATTGCTCAGGATGCCTTTGCTCTCCACGAACGTGGATACCCTTCGCGTGAGGTCATTCGCCCCGAGGGTCTCCCCGAGTCTGGAGAATACCACTATCGTGATGGTGGTGATGCGCACATTAACGATCCGGTGTCGATTGCCAACATTCAGGATGCTGTGCGCACCAAGAACGACAAGTCGTACGAGGCCTACACTAAGGCTGAGTACGAGCAGATTAAGAACTGTACTTTGCGTGGTATGCTCGACTTTGACTATGAGTCGTCTACCCCTGTGCCTATCGACCAGGTTGAGCCTTGGACTGAGATTGTGCGGAGATTCGTTACCGGCGCTATGTCGTACGGTTCTATCTCAATGGAGGCGCACTCTACTCTTGCTCTTGCCATGAACAGACTTGGAGGAAAGTCTAACACTGGTGAGGGTGGTGAGGACGCTGAGCGTAGCCAGCGTCTCCCCAACGGTGATACTATGCGCTCTGCCATCAAGCAGGTTGCTTCCGGTCGTTTTGGTGTCACTTCTTACTACTTATCTGACGCCGATGAGCTTCAAATTAAGATGGCTCAGGGTGCTAAGCCCGGTGAGGGTGGTGAGTTGCCTGGTTACAAGGTTTCCGAGTCGATCGCTAAGACTCGTCACTCGACTCCTGGTGTCGGTTTGATCTCGCCTCCTCCTCATCACGACATTTACTCCATTGAGGATTTGAAGCAGCTTATTTACGATCTTAAGTGCTCGAACCCCCGCGCCCGTGTCTCGGTCAAGCTTGTGTCTGAGGTGGGTGTCGGTATTGTTGCCTCTGGTGTTGCTAAGGCTAAGGCCGACCACGTTTTGATCTCTGGTCACGATGGTGGTACTGGTGCTGCTCGCTGGACCGGTATCAAGTATGCCGGTCTTCCGTGGGAGCTTGGTCTTGCTGAGTCTCACCAGACACTTGTTCTTAACGATCTCCGTGGACGTGTCATTGTCCAGACTGATGGTCAGCTCCGTACTGGTCGCGATATTGCTATTGCGTGCTTGCTCGGTGCCGAGGAGTGGGGTTTCGCTACCACTCCTTTGATTGCTATGGGTTGTATCATGATGCGCAAGTGCCATCTTAACACTTGCCCTGTTGGTATTGCTACTCAGGATCCTCATCTCCGCAAGAAGTTCAACGGTACTCCTGAGCATGTCATCAACTTCTTCTACTACATCTCCAATGAGCTCCGTCAAATCATGGCCAAGCTTGGTTTCCGCACTATCGACGAGATGGTTGGTCGTGCTGAGAAGCTTAAGGTTCGCGAGGACTTGCGCAACACAAAGACTGCCAACATTGACTTGTCGCCACTTCTTACTCCTGCTCACGCTCTTCGCCCTGGTGTTGCCACTCGCAACGTTCGCAAGCAGGACCACCACCTCTATGACCGTCTCGACAACAAGCTCATCGACGAGGCTGAGGTTACTCTTGAGAAGGGCTTGCCTTCCAAGGTTGAATGCGAGATCATCAACACTGACCGTGCGCTCGGTGCTACTCTTTCTTACCGTGTCTCGCGCAAGTTCGGTGAACAGGGTCTTCCTACCGACACAATCCACGTCAATGTCACTGGTTCGGCTGGTCAGTCTTTTGGTGCCTTCCTTGCTCCTGGTATTACTCTTGAGCTTGAGGGTGATGCCAACGATTATGTTGGAAAGTGCTTGTCTGGTGGCCGTTTGGTTATCTACCCCCCTAAGAACTCTCCCTTTAAGCCCGAGGAGAACATTTTGATTGGTAACGTCTGTCTCTACGGTGCCACTCTCGGTCAGTGCTTCTTCCGCGGTGTCGCTGCTGAGCGTTTCGCTGTCCGTAACTCGGGTGCTATCGCCGTCGTTGAGGGTGTTGGTGACCACGGTTGTGAGTACATGACTGGTGGTCGCGTTGTCGTTCTTGGACCCACCGGTCGTAACTTTGCTGCCGGTATGTCTGGTGGTATTGCCTACGTTCTTGACATGGCGCAGGACTTCAAGGCCAAGGTCAACATGGAGCTCGTCGAGCTCTCTGAGGTTACTGAGCCTGCTGAGGTTGCTTTCTTGCGTGGCTTGTTGGAGGACCACAGACACTTCACCGGATCGGCTATTGCCGACCGTGTTTTGGAGGACTTTAACCGCATCTTGCCTCGCTTTGTCAAGGTATGTTTCTTTCTTTTTTCTTTTTATTTCTTCGAACTGATCCCTAACTAATCTGTTTTAGGTTTTGCCTTTTGACTACAAGCTTGTTTTGGAGGAGGAAGCCAAGAAGAAGGCTGCTGCTCTCAAGGCTGTCGACCCTATGACTGCTCTTGGCTTGTCGCCTGTTCCTTCTCCCGCTCCAGAGGCTGTTATGGAGGATGCTCCCGCTCTTGCTGTCGTCAAGGAGGAGCCCAAGCTTCAGGATCTCGAGGACTCCGTTTTGGATGCCTCTGCCGCTGACCGCAACTCCAAGAAGCTGGTCGCCCTTGACAAGACCAAGGGTTTCATGAAGTACAAGAGACGCTCTGAGAAGTATCGCAACCCCAAGACTCGTACCAAGGACTGGGCCGAGCTTTCTACTCGTTTGACTGAGGAGGAGCTCAAGTACCAGACTGCTCGTTGCATGGACTGTGGTGTTCCTTTCTGCCAATCTGACACTGGTTGCCCGATTTCCAACATTATTCCCAAGTGGAACGAGCTTGTCTTCAAGGATCAGTGGAAGGATGCCCTTAACAGACTGTTGATGACCAACAACTTCCCTGAGTTCACTGGACGTGTCTGCCCTGCTCCTTGCGAGGGTGCCTGTGTTTTGGGTATCAACGAGGACCCTGTCGGAATCAAGTCTGTTGAGGCTGCTATTATCGACCGTGGTTTCGAGATGGGCTGGATCCAGCCGCACATTGTGCAGCACCGCACTGGCAAGACTGTTGCTATTGTCGGATCTGGACCTTCCGGACTTGCTTGCGCTGACCAGCTCAACCGTGCCGGTCACACTGTCACTGTCTACGAGCGTGCTGACCGTCTTGGTGGACTTCTTATGTACGGTATTCCCAATATGAAGCTTGACAAGAAGATTGTCAAGCGCCGTACTGACTTGTTGGCTGCTGAAGGTGTCAAGTTCGTTACTGGCACTACTATCGGAAAGGACATCACTGTTTCGCAGTTGCGTGAGGAGAACACTGCTGTTGTCATGACTGTTGGATCTACCATCCCTCGTGATCTCAACATTCCTAACCGTAACTTGAACAACATTATGTTCGCTATGCAGCTGTTGACCATGAACACTGCCGGTCTTCTCGACGGTAACATGGACCACGTTGCTGAGCTTATCCGTGGCAAGAACGTTGTTGTCATTGGTGGTGGTGATACCGGTAACGATTGTATCGGTACCTCTGTCCGTCACGGTGCCAAGTCGGTTGTCAACTTCGAGTTGCTTCCCCAGCCCCCTGCTACCCGTGCCAACGACAACCCGTGGCCCCAGTGGCCCCGTATCTTCCGTGTTGACTACGGTCACTCTGAGGTTACTGCTCACTACGGCAAGGATCCTCGTGAGTACTGCATCATGTCTAAGGAGTTTGTCTCTGATGGCGAGGGCAATGTTAAGGTATGCTTTTGATTTGGTCCTTTTTGTTGTTTAAAGCTACAGTATGCTAACTATCTGAAAATAGGGTATTAACACTGTTCGTGTCGAGTGGAAGCGCACCGAGTCTGGTGGCTGGCAGATGTCTCAGATCCCAGGATCTGAGCAGTTCTTCCCTGCCGACCTTGTTCTCTTGTCTATGGGTTTCGTCGGACCTGAGGCCCAGAACCTCGAGGTCAAGCGCGATGGCCGTGGCACTATCGAGACCAAGAAGAATGCTTCGTCGATTTACGAGATCGAGGACGGCTTGTTCGCTGCTGGTGATTGCCGTCGTGGACAGTCCCTCATTGTCTGGGGTATCCAGGAAGGTCGCCAGTGCGCACGTGCGGTTGATCAGCACTTGATGCACTCTACTAGATTGCCTGCGAACGGTGCTATCGAGAAGCGCGACTACTTGCTTCTTGACAGCCTTCACAAGACCGAGAAGACTAATGGAAACGCTGTTGAGGTCACTGTTTAAGTGACTGCACGTTTGCATATTTCATGTTTTTGGTAATCTCTTTCTTTTGGTGGAATTCAAAAAGTCGTTTTTATTGATTTCTCTATTTTTTCAATCTCATTAAAGGAAAAAAAAGTATTTGTTGACTTTGTTTTGTTATTGTACATTTTTTGGTTAATGTTGATTTGATGTTTTGCACATGCGCTAATCGTTCACTATGATTATATATATATATATAGTTCTGTATATTGATTGATGTTTATTCAATAAAAATTCATAAATATATTGTGATTGTAGAAGTGTAGTTTTGTTTGCTTAATGAGCTTAGGGAGGCACTTAGCAGTAGGGCTGGTTTCAGGTAGCGCGGCACTCGTTGTCAAGGTGATTTGATTTAGTGAGCCGCACTATAGATTTACAGGGCGTACAGGGCGTGCATCCATAGAATCCAAGAGCGCGTGCCGAGGATTGATCTTTGGAGACACAGAAGATACAAAATGAGTTCAGAACCAAAGCAAGAGAAGTTCATGCATAAGGTGAGACTGGAATAATTGCGCACTGCTGAAAAAGTAGAGTGCTGTTTGCTGACGAGAGAGGGTGGGATATATAGCTGGCGATAGTGTCGGGCGCCTCGCAGGGTCTTGGACTTGCTCTTTCGTGCTCGCTGTTTGCACGAGGAGCAGACGTGGTGCTTGTTGCTAGGCGAGAGAACTTGCTTGTGGATGCTGTAGCTGAGGTTGAGGTACGAACTTCCCGTGCTGAGAAGTAGACTAGTTGCTGGCGGAGAGAGACCACGATGCTAACAACCACTGACTAGAAACACCGACAAATGGAGAGCCAAATAGTCAAGTACATAGTCGCGGACCTGACATCCTCGGCCGCTGCCGAAAGCGTGATCGCAAACTGTGGCCGTTCTTCTCCAGATTTCGTGTTTTGCTGCGCAGGTGCGTGTACAGCTAAACTGCTTCTCGACACCACGCCGGCCGAGCTCGAATCAAGCGTCGACATCAACTACTCCACCGCGCTATACCTCTCGCATGCGGCAATGCGCTCGATGGCTACGTCCGGCTCAACACAGTATAAACGAAGCATCGTATTTTTCTCCTCTGTTACCCATTTTTATCCATTCATAGGCTACGGCTCATACGCTCCTCTCAAATCAGCTCTGCGCACTCTAGCAGACGTCATGCGGCAAGAACTTTTACCATATAACGTTTCCGTGCCTGTCGTCTTTGCGGGAAATTTCTTATCAGAAGGATACACCCAAGAAAACCTGACAAAACCCTCCATCACCCGCAAGATCGAGGGACCAAGCGAGGCTATTACCGCCGAGGCCGCTGCTGAGAAAGTTATCAGTGGAATCTTACAAGGTCAGGAAATGATCACGACCGATACAATCGGCTGGCTATTATCGGGTATGATGCTCGGCGCCTCTCCTCGGAGTAATTACCTAGCTACTGTTATCTTTGGAATCATCTTTGCGTGGTTTGCGCCAGTGTTTGAGTGGTTTGTCGAGAGAGATATAAAGGGATATTACAGACAGCTGGCTAAAGAGAAGCGGGCGAAGGAATCGACTTCAGTCGACAGCATACACACAGCCACTACATTAACCGATAACCCAAAGTAATGTACATTATATGCATGTCTATTATTGATTCCTGCAGAAAAAAAAAGTATTTCTTATCCATATTGTACATTTTAAACAAAGCTATTCATACAGTCCTCAGTTTTATCTTAATCTTACCCGGCGCTTTCACAATCATAGGCTGCGGCGGTGCCGGCGTGGCAGCTTCAATGCTGACTTCTGCGGAGCCGTTACTATCCTGTTCTGGCGCTGTAGCTGCGGAGTTGCCATTTGTCGCGCTTGGAGTGGCAGGCATCGAAATCTTCAATGGCCGGACTATCACGGTCGCTGACGACGTTTCAGCAGCAACAGCAAGAACTGGCGATCGATCAGAACGTGGAGGCAGTGGTCTTGGTTTCTCAACACGATACAGCTTGATCTTTCCATGCCCCATATTCTTTGCAACAAGATGCTTTCGGTCAGGTATCTTCAGGATCACAATCCTCACCGGTCGTAAATCATACAGCACTAAGCATGTATCAATTACCATCCGCTTTTCAAGTACACCTGCCCCTGGACTAACAAGCAAACTCCATAATCCTCGCTTCAAAGTCTCATTATTGCTGAATTGCTCCTGTGCAATCTCAACGCATCCAGCAATATTAGACCGCCGAAACTCTTCCTGTCGCGACGCAGTAACCTCTCCAGCCGTTTCCTCAACAATCATGAAACTGCCTTGCGCCTGCCCATCTTCTTTACCCACACCAGACTTGCGCATACTGATCTTCCCAATCGACTCGCCGATAAGCTTTAATAGCTCATAGCGGATATAGGCAGACTCGTCATAGCGCGCAGTCGCAAATACGTATCGCAACGCACTTCGATGCTCAGGCTTGCGGTAAAGATCGGGTATCGCAAGAAGCGCTGAAAATGCGGCGACTCTCAGGCTCTCAAACCGGCCGGATTCCGTGAAGGGAATCATATCAACAGGCGATAACTCAATAGTCCCAGTCTCAGCCAATTTCTCCTTAATCTAAATAAAATAGTCAGTTTCACGATTTGAAAAGGCCAACAAAGAGATAACGAACCTGCACAGCAGCTGTAGAAATAACACTCTGGTAGCTTGGCATCCATCCATCCATATTCACACACCGATCAATCTCAGCAATCGCCTTCTCAACAAACTGCTTCTCTGGCGACTTACTAGACATTGGCCCACCAAAGTCAAATGAGAAATCAAAGTTGAACTCGGGTGCGTCCTTCGCTGGCTCTGAGATAGCTTCACAGATTGCACGCATAATACAGCCGACATAAAAACAGTCAGAGTATAAGTTATTCGAGTTCTCGTTATATCGCAGCAAATCAAGTAAAAACTCTTTGACCTGAAGTGACGTCCGTCCATGGCCATCCTTCATCTGTGCTAGCGCTGATGGAATCACGCGTTGCAGCGCATACGTGCCAAAATCAGAAAAATCATTAGCCTGAGGAATCAAAGAATCCGGAAAGCAAAAGATAGTTTGAAATGCTTTAAGCAAATGATAGCGCCCGATATAATCTAAATCTTCAGTCGCGTAGCGCGCTAGCGCAAGCGCTGCTTCAACGCGAATACCGTAGTAATATCGTCGATCCATTAGCGTACGCACCAGAATTGTAGAATATATCTGAGTTGGCTTTGCGTCCGCAAAGTATCTAATACACTCATACTGCGCCACAACATCTCGGTCCTGCTGCAGTTGCGACGCATACATGTAGTCTGGCTGGTTGATGTATACAGCACAGATCCACTCAAAATCAGAGTCAACACGCATCCACTCAAACGCCTCGTTTGTCATTTGGTCTTCCTGATCAGCCGTCCAGTCAGTCAGACGCCACTCACTCATCTCATCTTCAGAGGCCAATACGTCGCCTAGTGAATGCAGCAACACGCCATCAAGATCGCCGTCATCTAGATGTTCGCCGGCTGTCGAGGCGACCGCAACCGCAGATGCGGCACTACCCTTCTGGCGCAAATTTCGTTTGAGACGTTTGTACTTTGTATTATATTGGATATCAATCTTTGTGAACGAATCCTTGATATGCACAATATGTTCATACGGCGTGCCATCGGCCTCGTGAATTCGGATAGTCATTGGTCCCGTAAATGATGGTCTGATGGAAGTCTTTTGATCACTTTCGTCATTTATATGACGCTTGGCATCCTTAACAAAGGTCTTTTCGCTCAAACTTGCAGTATCTGACATTTCAACATTTTGCACTTGTCGAATACCCATCTCAATGAACATTTTCTTCTTGTTAAATCTCTGAGTAATACGGAAAATTGGATAACCACTCCCGTACACCCATTCTTGGAAAAAAGTGTCAACCTTTGCATGACTGACTTTTTCACATAACCGCTGAAAATGAGAAGTACTCAAACTCGTCAGCTCGCCCGACAAGGCTTGTCGAAAGAGCTTGGGAAGAACTCGTGCGAGTCCGAACGAAACTCCACTTTTTGTCAATCTTCGATCGAGAATATGCAGTACGACAGGTGCTTTAAGTTCGATAAATTCCAATGTCGCGCGGTCGAGAGGAAATTCTAGATCAGGATCGCCGATCGGTGGTCTACCAATATCAACCTCGCAGATCTTTTCTGCGTCTTTGCGTAGCCTGAACCGATACTCGTTGTTACCCATTAACTTCCTAAGGAACATGAGTGAGATGTATCGAGAGATACCAATGGTGACCCATAAATTTGACCAACTCTTGGGCACCATGTTAACACCCGACCACTGAGCTGCTAACTGAGTTGTAAGATATTTTGTTACTGTAAATAGAGGATCAATCACATCCACAGGAAATAAATGCCGCTCGCTGAGAATTGAAAGTCCAGCCAAAGTTTCCATATCATCCGGAGCATGCTCAACAAAGCATAATGAGAACGATCCAAATTGATAAGAAGTATACTCGCGAGAAAAATACTCCATAGCTTTGTTCATAAACATGCATGTGTTGATAACATCTTCTTGCTTTCCTGGAAGAGCGTATGCAAGTACATCGGCTTGCGAAGACGACTGATACGAATCCTCATTATCTGATTCCTTCAGGCCCGACAAATTCGTTTGAATGAAAGGTCCGATAGCAAATCCAACATGCTGAGCTGCTACCGGAGTAGGCAAGTCAAACACAACAGTCTTCTTCCGGTGATCAAATGGATCTGTAGCTTCGTGCGTGACATCACCAATACAAACAACAACAATCTCACGTTCAAAATCCTCTTCATCTTTTTCTTGATCGGCAATGATATTTCCGTTTGTGTGTGTGTTGGAAGTACTTGCAGACCGAATATCTCCAATCGTTTTTGGTACTGTAATTACAAACTGCCATGAGCAACGCTCCCATAGTCCATCTACACAAGGCAGCCAGCTAGAGGTTGATATTCCAAAGGGATTAGAACAAGTATACACATGCTCATATGACTAAATATAAAAATATGTTAGCACCAGTCTCCACCTGCAACACGCATAGCGAGCGTTATAGGAGTACGCACGTTCTGAATATTTTTCTTCACAAAGTTGACGCCCATGACTGGACTTTCAAGCTTAAAGTTGATCTTGAGAGTAATAGGCACATAAGAGATTTCTATATCAATCCGTGGGTTCGTTACATCAGGTGATCCCAATCTAGAAACAGCAGTTGAGAGTCCAGCTCCATATACTGATGAAGAGACCGATGAATCCTGCTTTTGGATTTTGAAATTTCTAGGAAGATGAACCACTAATTCACCACTTAATGATTCAGATGTGAGAGGGGCCAGCTTTTCGCTGAATGTGTCGTACTGGTGTACTGTGTGTGCGTTCTCGGTGAAACGGGGTGATGAGGTTGCCAGCCAGAAATCTTCGTAATCCCATAGCGCTGGCTTGTTGTTGATAAACGCGCCCGTGACCTCTGTAGTTCTTGAATTAGCCACTATATATGATTATACATATCCAAAAGGCATATAATCGGACGTACTGGCTTGTCGGAGATCAAGACGAATGTCGCGAATTGACTGATCCTTTGGCAAGACTGTGATTTCCGTAGATCCCTGGATGAAATCCAGTCAGCAATAGCCCCACACTCACAAAATCAATACAGAAAAAACATACAGTGATAACACATCCTGCCAAATCGACATCTAGTTGCACCTTTTGGTGCGCAGTGCTCAAACAAATGTCAGTACGAGTGTTAAATGGGAGCTCTTAAGAGCAAAGGGGATACATATATGTGGAACCCGCGATCAATCTTAGTAGCTTCCGGCATAGTTTCGCGTCATTGTCTAAATCTGTGCCAGTTCAAGACTCTAAACGGGTCGAAATGCAAGCAATTGTGTAAATCAGCAGTGATGTGCTGCTTATGGAGAAAGAAGAAGGCGCGAAGAGAGTCTGATGAGCGATTGTGGTGTAGAGCTAGTCAGAAAGCTCGCCGCACGCAGGCACAGTAAGGTTTCAACGCTCTGCTCATTCGCTCAGCAAGCCCTCTCTACCTGCGATCCCACAGACTTGCGCATTCTCTCAGAGCCTCCGTACTTCGCGGTGGACATGAGATACCCCAGAAGGTGATACAGAATAGACACAAACGCTTGACTGGCTGACCATAAGGGCGGATCGAGGAGCAGCACAAACCCCAATGACGCACTCCTGCATCGGTCGAAGCATAGATACAATCCGCCGCCCGGAAGCAAGGGTCGTATAAGAGATGGCTTCTGCAATTGCAGGTCGCAAACGCAAACAGATCCCGCAAGAGCCTGAAACTAAAGAGCAGCGGCAGCAGAAGAGCACGCAGATACAGGTGGCAAATGATTGTCAAGTAAAGAGCAATGGCGACGAGGGCAAGCCTGCGCCGAAGCGCCCGGAGAGAAGCCATCGAAGTCGGTTGAGCATGGGCGGCGAGCCAGGAGATTTGTCTGTAGGAGATACTAGAGAAAATCTCTTCTGGTTTGAGAATTTGAACTTAGCAGGTAATTATATGAACAAGACTGCTAACAACATGGAACTCGCTGACATCAAGACTAGAACAAATCGACTACTCGGTCCGCCTGCCAGTCCTTGATGAGCCATTCACCGACAACATCCCACCAGCTCAAACATCTACTGAAGGCCAGCTTGTAAAGAAACGGGTGGTTGGCGAAACTGCTCGTCCATTATCTCCGGAAACCCTTCTAGCAATGCGCGAATCATCAGCCATCTCAACTCGAATCAAAACGGATCCGCTGTCCGACGATAAATTCATTGCCGCCCATCGACGCGGCGAGCGTGAAGAAAAGCATTATCAGAATTTTGAACGTGATAAAGTGATGTACGAGAAACTACGGTTTGAGCGCCAACTGGATAGGCTTAATGGTCATGAGTGGGTTAAAGCGGTTATGTCGATGACACCAGTATCGGATCCTCGAGACGAGAACGAACTATCAATTAAGCGTGATAAACTGATATATGAACTCGAATCTGTTCTGAAAAAGTTTGAGAGGTGGAAAGAAAAAGAAAAGAGACTAAAAGCCACGAGTGAACGGGGTGTGGCCGATGCCAACCTGCAGAAGATGAAGGAGAGACTAGAGCAGATGAAAGCTGAAGGCGCTAAAGCAAGAGGCAAGGTTATTTCTTCTGTACGCCGCGGCCGCCCTTCGAAATCAGCTCAGCAACGAGACCTGTCATCGTGGGTAGTCGCTTCTTCTTCCGATTCTCCTCAATCCCAAGTATCCTCTGTGTCTGCACAGCCTCCCTTTGTTGTTCGTCTACCAAAGAAGCCTCGAGCTAAAAAAGAATTATCTCCAAAACCAATATTCTACAGTCAACACAAATTCCGCAGTCCCCGAGCGGCACCACTAGCTTTTGGGCAACCTGTTCCTGCTATGCCTTATCGACAGTTTGACATTCCTCTTGATTGGGTGCAAGATCGTGAGCGGTTGCGCCAGAATGATACAGAATATCTCGAGGACTCTGCCGAGTCTGCTGGACCTGATGAGCCTGCCGAGCTCATTGAAAGCTCAGTGAAAGAATAGACGATCAATTATCATCTGATATATGAAGGTTAATGATTTCAAAGCTCACAGTACGCAAATGCATTTATGCTTTTTTTAAACTACATACTTGCAATCGTCATCTTCAGCATGCATTCGCATATAGTCAATGCTACTACCTCATGTAATATAATTGTGCTATTTCCAAATTTTTCGCATTCTATGCTTGTATTTTATGATTACAGTCTACGTCTATAGGAATGAAAGGGTTTAAAAATATGAAGAGGATATTAAAAAGCAAAATGTAACAGAACGCAACAAAATGCCAAAAAATGCATCCCGCATAAACTTCATTATTAAAACAATAAACGATAGTAATACAATAATCGTCTAACAATACACCAATATTACCAACACCCTAATATCTTATATCGCTCATAAACCAATCCACTAAACGTCGTCCCCCACAGGACCTTGTCCTTTAAAACACACCAGTCAGAACAGAAACAGAAAATTACTCGCCGAACCAGCGCAGTTAGCAGGCATCACTGGATTATTTTACGACAGCACCAACCCCAGCAGCAACTCCAACTCCACTCGGTGCACCAGGCAAACCAATTCGACCACAGCTTGAGGCTATACCAACCTGCCAGTCTCTTGTCACTCTCTTAAAAGCGGATGCACGGGCAGACGAACCCGCGCAATGAAAACTCACCACGTCCCGTCAGGACAAGTGAAGTGAAATAAATTTACGACTTAGATCCTGGCAACACAATAGCTCGAGTCCCGCGCGACTTCTGCACAGACTATCTGACGACTGTACTAGGCGAACCAGGGAACAACAGACAACCAGGTCGCCACTCGTACGACTGCAATACATCTCTCTTACAACCGCACAGGTATACTCAACCACAAATATCGTTCACTTTATTCTCCTCAGTACTGCACTGAATCGTCATCAACACATAAGTGATCATTCGAAATCGGAAGACAGAAGCCTCTGACGCACATCAACTGATTCATGGTCACCAGCAAACCTCGCACGCGCAGCTCAATCCATGCCGTGAGCCTAGCAACATCTGCAAAGCCGTCTTGCGCATAGCACGTAGCGTCATTCGGCGCCAATGGATGCGCACAGCATCGAATGAATCACCAGCTGGCAAACAAAGGGGTATTGGCTTTAGGGAAAGGCACTGCTCAATCAGCGTCCTGCCCAGAGGGGCGCGCACAAATTGTCAACACAGATTGTCAACATCAAAAAAAAAATGATCCCAGCGCGCGGTAGAATAGGCAATCTCACAAAAGTACCTGAACGGGCTACTCCATGCTAACTCTCCATGCTCTAGCCCAACAAGCAAGCACTCAGAGCAACCTCCGTAGCCTTGAAATACAAATATATTAGCGTTCACGCTCTTGAGTAATCGACGGTAGTCCGTGATCAAATATAAACCTAGACTAAACGGAAATAATTAAAAAAATCTCACATCATCGTTCCGAACAGCTGAAAGGACTGACCTCTCATCTCTTCTTCTGAATCCGCCAAGGATTTGTAGACAGAGAGCCCTCGAGGCTGAGAGGACTACGTCGCGACCGCATGACCTTGATATGTTTCAGTAGACTTCCAATCCCGTTTGTTTCCTTTTGCTGCTGCTCCATTTTACTCCTTCTGAGTTCTTCGTTCCCTGCTTTGTCCAGAGCGCGCCTGAGAGAATCATCGGCCTAGGTCGCGAACTTCACAATAAGACACTCACAACCTTCGCCTCCGCCTCCACTCTCATCGTTATCAAT
>JAJLXK010000056.1:0-27202 GCA_030571195.1 Myxozyma geophila | reverse complement strand
AGAGAAGAAGAGAGGAAGAAGAGGGAAAGAGGAAGAGAGGCAGAAAAGAAGTAGGAGGTTATGGGTTTGGAGCGTGGTAGGATTGTCAAGTGAACTGACTGTGTTTGTTTCGGTCCCGATTGGGAAGCGCTTGTTCTACTCTAACACGAACCTCACGCGTCTCCAAGAATTTTAGACTGTTCTAGGATTGTTTTTGCTACAGAGACTGGTTCCGCAAAGCGTTTTCAAGATCTTGCATCTGTTCTAGTCGCAATGTTTAAGAATATATCGGTATCAGAGTCTGTAGTGCAAATGCCGTTGATTTATATCACAGAGAGTTGAGCTGCTCACGCGCGCTTTCTGGAAGTGATTTCTGAGAAGTTTCTGGGATCATATTATTACCTACATTATTATTATTTGTGCAGGTTATATTTCCTCCAAAATCAAGCTGATATTTCTTGCTATAAGCATTTTTGTGTCTTTCTTGACATGGCAACTGCGTTGTTAGCACTGGTGGCGCAAGGACGCGCTCGTGCAGGGCCAGTCTGAATCGCTTTCTCACTAAAAACCCCACAAAACATCATGAGCAGAACATATCCTTTATATCTCTCCAAATGAATATCGGCAGCGGTAACAGTGGTGCGAGTCTGGCGTAAGAAAGCCGAACAGGCAACACGCGGCTGTCGCACTGCCTCTCGATATCCGTCTTGCCATCATTCGGTGAGCAATGAATATTTTATGCGTAATTTCCTCATTTTGTCAAGTTTTAGTAATGGTATGACAAGTCGAAGGGCCAGCAAACATAGTGATGCTTACACAATATTGCTGGCTTAGCTAAATAAAACAATACCTCTGCAGGTCTTGGTATATGCTGTCCTTGCTGCGGTATACTCGCCGCATAGATAATGTAAACCAGTTTAGCATTTTGCTCGAGTGACGGTGGAAAGGCGAGACATCGAATACCATGTATTCTTGCTCAGAAGCTGTGTTTACGTTGAACCGCTACTGCTCAGCATAATTTTTTTTCCACAGCTACATCTATTCAGCAATATCATATTATGCTTACATCGGAAAACCATGCATTGTTCAGCAAGATTTTGTGCTTTCCCACAAATGATTCGGGATAGCGATGCAATAGCTATTAGCTCCATAAAAATACAGTGCACTTCAATATTCTACTGTACCATAATCGCAAACAAAAAAACATAAAGCTTCCTAAATCCTACCAATCAAGCAATATAACCACCGATGAACGCCAAATAAATTGTGCAAAACGCCTTCAAATACCTTCACAGTCCAATGCATATCAGTCTATTGTGATCGGAGTTTGTTGTAAGATTTCTAACTGCGCGTTTAGATATAATATTGCTGCACGTTTGATCTCATCAGGCTCGTCAGATTTAGAAATCATAGTTTTCAGATAACTGACTTGATCGATGTCCTGTAACCTGGGGCAAATACGACCGCCTTCAAAATGGCAATAGCCGCACAGAGGGCACTCGTCCGGTTTCTGTTTACGCAGTGGACACTGGCCAGGTCGATGATGTCTGTGAGAGCCATCACATATAAATGGCACACTTACGCGATCTCTCGATCTGCGTATATAATCAATCAGTGGTGCCTGGTGTATGGACTTCTGCGCTCGAGAAAGCGGTAAAAAAAGGGCGCTGGCATGTTTTGAAGGCAAATTGTCTACTGGAGCACTCACTAGTCCAGGTGACTGTACCAACGTACTGGACGATATTTCGTTATTCATATCAGGTATTGCGGACAATGCATCTTTTGAAACGCTGGCGGTCGGCAACTGCCGTTCAATGGCACGCGGTGGCAGAGGAGAATGTGAAACCTGGGAGTTGAGGGGGGTAGACAAAGAGCCTGTGCTGTTGATTGACACAGCCGGCTTGTCAATGGGCACATCAGTCTTTGCATTCGGCCCCTTAATAAAGCTGATCGACTGTCTCACATCATTCACGTGTGTCGATTTTTGAGAAACCGGCCGTTCAGCGGCCAGATTGTCAACTTCCTCCAAAAGCTTTGCATTAGCATCTGACTCGAAAAAGGGCTGCGCCTAATTAACAGGTTAGACTTGAGCAAGAGGATAAATGCAGGGTGCATATAAACTTACTGATAAAGGTAATGAATCTCGCGCACGTTTTCCTCGTCCTAGCTGCTCCATACTTAATAAACGCTCCTTTAATAATACAGACTCTCTATCCTGCAGCAACCTAGTCCAGAACATGCTCTCTTCTTCTGTTATGGCATCTTTCTCCAAACCATCCGCAGATTCTGGTACTGTGACAAGATCATGCGCATCACGCGCCCATATTTTTGAAGCAAAATAGCTCAAATCATCATGCTGAGATTGCGATAGTTTTTCCGTCTCATCAGCTTGAGCACGAGATATGAGCTGATCGGCATCCGCCAAATTATAAATAAAGTTGTTCTTAACGCCAAGCCCATTATAATTAAACACCAAGCGAGCGGAGTTCCGTAGGACTGATTGAGCATCAAATTTTTGCCCATTCAACGCGCTCAAGTCATCGCTCATAGATTGATCCAGCATCACTCTTTTGCGAACAGAATCGAATAATTGCTCTGTATTAGTTAATTTCCATCGTCTTTAATTAATATACAGTCACAATATTTACCTTCAACAGAACCACTCGTTATTAAGTTAAACAACAAAATTCTATGCTCGCGTTTTTCGTCAATCCAATGAGAACGAGATAAGACCTGTAAATCGTGATTAGGATTTTGATCCGGATCGTAGAAAATCGCAGCGTTTGCCAAAGCTGCACGAAAAGTTAGCATGTTGTGACAGTTTACAAAAAAAATTCTACATAATGTATACCTAAGTTAATACCCGCAAGTCCTATACGACTTGACAGAAGAAGCACGGAAATATTGGAATGCTCTGCATTAAATGCATCAATTTTTTTCTGGCGGTCCGATGTATAGCTATCAAGAGCAATATATCTAATCTTCAGGTAGGTCAGGAAATCCTCCAAAATTCTTAACATGTCGAGGAACTGGCTGAATATGAGTACACGGCGCCCAGACTTGATAAGTTGTGGTAGCATAATAGACAATAACTCCAGCTTTCCACTGGCAGATATCATCCTCTTCAATTCCTCTTCGCGATTATTCAATCTTTTTTCAACAGTACTATCGTAGAGGTAGGGATGGCACATACACTTTCTGAGAGCAAAAAGTACGTTAGATGTTCCATGACCAAGTGATATGCCCTCATTAAAGACAATAGCACGCAATAGATCAGGCTTTTTCTCTAAAATTCTTCTGGATAACTCTTTCTGAAGCGGCGTCATACGAACTGGAATAATTATTTCAGTATTCTGAGGCAGCTTATCAGCTATAGCTCCCAGCTTTGTACGACGCAGCACGTAGGTCCTAAATTAGTGAGTTAAAAAACCGCATAGTAAATCGTTGTAAATCTCATACTTTAATAAATTCTGAAGTTCCTGGAGATTAGCTTTATCCATCAAGGTAAATTTTTGCTCCATATCCTCGAATTCAGTGCTGCCTGGATTTAAAAACTGCAGCAAATTCAGAAAATCGCGGACATGATATTGCAAAGGAGTGTCTGAATTGAAGTCAGAGTGATATTGCCACTTTGGAATCTATGACCAGCTTACCTGTGAGTAGAACCTTATGCTCAGCTTTTATGTTTTGCATGACGTTGTTTATATGATTTTTCGAATTCTTCAATCGATGAGCTTCGTCCACTATTAAAACTCGCCAATCAACTTCAAAGATTCCTTCTGTTTCCTCGACCAAAGCATTAAAGGATACAACCAGAACGTGGCAATTCACAATATCTCGCTCCCCAGACATGTGTATTTGATGATCCATCTGAACTCGTCGATTGTCCTTTCCACCAAACAAACCAACTGTGCGCATATCTGGAGCCCACTTATTAAATTCGTCAAGCCAATTCAGTATTGTAGATTGTGGCACTACCATGATCATAGGCCAAAGATTGTGTACGTGAAAAATAGTGGATAGAAAGGAAATAACCTGCACATATTTGTCGATTCCAATCTCATCTGCAAGGATAGCAGGTTGTGCTTGATGCCACTTCAAATATAACCAGCTACATTAGAGTAGAATTAGCATCACTATGAACCAAAAAAAAATATGCAATGGTCTTACTTCATTCCGTCCAGCTGATATGGTAACATACTACCTGCTGAAATATAATCCGGCTGGCTCTTTAGCTCAAGGCTTGCAAATGGTGTCTGGCGGGCCGATTTAATTATTCTTTGCACTTGATACGGCTCCTTGATTCGTAAACCCCATATATAGAAAATATAGGCCTTCTTGAAGCTTTCATATAACTTCAGCTCTACTTTTGAAGGAGGATCTTCCCAGTATACTAGAGCCTGTTTAGCATTTTGCATTCTCATGCACCAAATAGTCAGCTAATAGGAAGAAACTTACAGTCGGAGTACGATAATCCGCTATACTTCGCATATACGCTCTCCACGTTGTCAATTGCTGCCAGAGCCTCACTTTCTGATAGGAAATCCATTTGTTCCGCAGATTTCCCGCCTTCATAACGAACGGCAAGTACTATCTCAATTTCAAGATAGTTCTCCGGTATTTCAATTAAGTCATCAGATGCGGCTAATAAATGCTTTTTATGGAAGGATGCAAGCAGTGAACCATTTCCCATTGAAAGCAACCAACTCCCATCGATCCATAGAGCCCGAAAATAGGATTCGTTCTCAAACTTGACAAGATACTCTCTTTTGTATCCAGGAACTGCTTCGAGGGTGGGAGCAGTGTGCTCATCAATCCTATAAAATTGAGGTAATGGCCTCCACGCTAGCACAGCATCAACTTTCTTAGGGTGCGTAGCACAGAAGGAACAAATGAACTGAGCAAAAGGATCTGGAAGATCACCGTTATTGTTCCTCGGTAAATGATGATAATGAGTTGCTCGTCGGCATAAAATGCACCGAAACATGACTTTCGTAGGGTCCGACCATAGCTCTTTACTCTCTGCATTAACTCTCCGAATATCAGAATCGGCAACAAACGAATTTTGCGAGCTGTATAATTTTATGCTTGACCAATCTATACCAGATAGGGTACATACGCAGCATAGATACAACCCCGGGTCGTTTGCTTTGCCATCAGTCTGCATACAAAATCTACATTGAAATATCCACCGATCAGCAGCAGCCTGTAGAAACAAGAAGTTATATCTCGTATTCCTCGCGCATGACTCGTGATACGCATATGAGCATCCATGACAAAATATTATCCTTCCTTTAGACGTAGTAGAATCGCCACAAGCTTGGCAAAATTGTACATGCCGACGGAGAAATAGAGTGTGATCACTTGTTAAGTCAAAATTTCTAGACGAAGGAGATGCATGATTAAAGGCAATTGGAGTACCACTCCGAGACTTTGATTGATTAGCATTGAATGTGAGCTTAAGTCGCTTCTTTATCATTCTGTCGCCTCCAAATATGACGCTCTCTTCGGAAGTCTTTCGAGATATCTCGAGTGGATCGTTATCGGTCATCTCAGAAGAATTTGCAGAATTGATGGCTACCACATCGTCAGAAGCGCGGCTATTCGAGCGGCGCCTACTAAGCGCAATATCTCTGAGGGGAATGTCTTCAGAGCTGTATCCGCTTTCGCTCCCAGCAAAAGCTGCTTGTCGGCTACCGGAGCCATGTTTTGACGACCTTCTCATGGCATGACGCTCAGCCAGAGTTGAAAATAAATCAGCATCAGAGCTTGGCCTTGAGATCAACGCGCCGAGTTCAGGGCGTGGCATATTATCATTTGGATCTGTATTCCTTCGATCTGGGCCATTCAGGGCGCTAACAACCTTGTATTTTTGTTTAGATCTCTTTGCCTTGGGATGCTCCTTCAAGACGGACGTACTTAAGAAACGGTCGAAAGCTTCATGTCCATTGTCAAAAGAATATAGTTGATCAAGAGAAACCTGGCAACATTAGACTTCAATCAGCATCAAATTCAGTCTATCAGATGATAAAATAAAATCTTACATAGAACCTAGTTCCCAGTTCGGTTTCTGCTTCGACGCGATCATTCTTTGCCAGGTGCAGCACTCTCCTAATAGTGTTTAGAGATTTAAAATCTTGACTTTGCTTTGGATCAGGAGGCACAGAACCGTTGTCGACAGGTACATGGATTTTAAAATCCTGAATTTTTGTAGTATCATTTTTAAGGCCATCATCATTATCTGATACAGATTCGGGTTTGATATAATCCGACATTGTGGTTGTCGGTGTGAGTACAAATAGTCCACCGATTTTGCCACAGTGTTGAGATCCAAACAGTTAAAATGACGGTCAGAGGACTTAACAACGACCTAGAACCCCATGTTCAATATATATCCTTCGTATAACAATTCAGCTTTGATAGAACGGGTGAGAATGCTGCGTGGAGTAGTGTGATCTATTAAAGCATGATGTAAATCTTGGTGCTGGGAGTTAGAACCCTATTTGGCATTTGCACCCCTTAGATATCAGAGCACAGTCACTCGCCAAACTTGAGAATCGGAATTCATTACAAATGAGATAATCAGTGTTTATTTCAAATATGGACGGCACTGCTGCGAAAGTTTTTGATTCGTTTACAGACAGCCTCATCGCGAAGACTGAGAGATCAAGGGACGACGACGACAACCATTCTCTAGACGACGATGACTTTCTTGAGTTACTAGAAGATGACAGTGGTATTTTAGATACATTAAGAGAAAAGAGAATGCAAGAGTTACATACACAGTGAGTATAGTACAGATCTTGTTTGACTGTGCTCAACTTTGCTAATGTGCGCGGTACAGGATGAAGGAAGCCAAAAGATATTTCGATTCTGGTCATGGCGTTTTAACAGAGGTTTCGTCAGAGAAGGAGGTTTTAGATATAACTACGTATGATTTTCAATATGTTTTAGAATTTATATCGCTGTATCTTTCGTCTTACGTGGCTATTTTTATTTAGTACAACCAAGTACACAGTGGTGCATTTCTTTCATCCATCTTTCAAACGATGTGAGATTATGACCCAGCGACTGAAGGTGAGTTCTTTTCTAAACAGATTAACCTCGATAGAAGACCGTTGTCTAATCTTCCTCTTTAGTCATTAACGGCTAAGCATATGGATACGCGATTTATCAGCGTCAACGTTGATAATGCTACATTTTTAGTCGTCAGACTAGGAATAAAAGTCCTTCCTTGTGTGATGGCATTTATAGATGGTAAAGAAGTGTTAAGATTAATAGGATTTGAGAGACTGGGAAATTCAGACAGTTTTGATCCAGCGACGCTAGAGTTTGAGCTGCAAAATTGCGGTAAGTATTATCATATTTTAGTAGTTGCACCAGAAGGTATGTCTAACGAAGAATATTTGTACAGGAGTCATAAAGCGAAAGCTAGGAAAGCTCAGAGATACTAAATCAGAGCAATCGTTGTCACTCCGTTCAAGTGCAACAAAAGATAGCGAGGATGACGATTGGGATTAGATCTTACTTGTGTTCATTTTACGAGAGCTGTATCTCAAGCTCTTCTAATCTCATTTGACAGGGAGCTAAGTAAAATTTATTATTGTTAAAATTATTACATAAGCAAAAATAATTGCAAACATCAACTGAACTGGTGTATATTCAATAAAAAGGTTGTTTACTAGTAAATATTCTACATTATTTACATCTAGCACTTAACGCGTTCGCGTTCAGCAAAATATTACCCGTCATGATGTGATCAAATTGTGACTCCGATACTTTCTGTGACTCAAGCTACATGACCGCAGATGCCGGTCCTTGAGAGGATGCGAGAAGCTAGCTGCCTTTGAAAACACCAGACTGCAAGCCAGCTACTGCTAGGTGCTTGGTTTTAACTTTATATAGCTTATCTGCATTGCTGTTAGTGTCTGAAAGGTATTCAGCGCAGAATTCATCACATCCGAGAGCTTACAAAGACGGCACGCTCAGCGCGATCAGCAGCTTCTCGCTTATTGCTGGATACTGGGAATTGTGGATGCTTGAGAAGAAAATCACTCAGATCTGCTAGAATTTTGAACTATATCGATTAGAAGCTTCTGCAAACGAAATCGAGCGATGATTTCTGCTGTTCTACTATACAATCAGAAGGGGGAGGTGTTGATATCGCGGCTTTACAGGGAGGGACTGCGGCGGAGTATAGCAGATCTCTTCCGGATACAAGTTATCTCAAATTCAGATGTATGCTTGTCAATTGCTTTTTTTTTGAGTTTGCTATCAGACATCCTAATTTTTTTCACAGGTACGCTCGCCTGTCTTAACTCTTGGAACTACAACATTCAGTCATGTTAAGCATGACAATATCTATATCGTTGCGATTTCTAGGCAAAATGCTGACATTGCACTGGTATTCGAATTTCTATACAAGATAGTAGCTCTGGGAAGGTCTTACTTTGGAAAATTTGATGAGGAAGCGGTCAAAAATAATTTTACGCTGATCTACGAGCTGCTCGACGAAATCATGGACTTCGGATATCCGCAAAACACTGAGACCGACACTCTGAAAATGTATATTATGACTGAGGGTGTTCGATCAGAAACACGGATGGAGGAGTCATCCAAGATTACCATGCAAGCTACTGGAGCTCTGTCATGGAGACGAGATAACATCAAATATCGACGGAATGAAGTATTTGTGGATGTGTTTGAGGATGTCAATTTGTTGATGAGCGCAACCGGTATGAATTTCTTCTCTGAAACAATTTTTTACAACATGCTTACTGATTTGTATTAAAGGAAGCGTATTGAGAGCCGACGTTACCGGTCAAATCATTCTCCGGGCGTATCTTTCCGGCACTCCAGAGTGCAAATTTGGCTTAAATGACAGTTTACTAATTGATCCCTCTGAGAATTTTCAGTATGAAAGCTGGTTTTTAGTGTTTCTTAACTTGGATTCTAACTATCTTGCCAGATCAAGCAAAATGTCGAAAGCTGCAGCCGGCTCAGTATCATTGGAAGACTGCCAGTTTCACCAGTGCGTGCGATTAGGAAAATTCGATGCCGATAGAACAATCAGCTTTATTCCCCCAGACGGAGAATTTGAGCTGATGAAATATCGAACTACAGAGAACATCAACTTACCATTCAAAGTTCATGTGCTTGTCAACGAGATCGGTAAAACTCGAGTTCAATATAAAATTGCCGTAAAAGCAACCTTTGGATCTAAGTTATTTGCAACGGGTGTTCTCGTCAAGATTCCCACACCGCTGAATACTGCTTCAGTATCTACTCATGTGTCACAAGGAAAGGCGAAGTACGAGCCATCTGATAATGCGATCCACTGGCGGATAGCAAGATTTCCAGGTGATTCGGAGTATGTATTTTCGGCCGAAGCGGAATTGCTCTCATCGATGACCACTACCAAGGCATGGTCGCGTCCACCTGTTGCAATGCAGTTTAACTTAATGATGTTTACAAGCTCTGGTTTGTTGGTGCGGTATCTGAAAGTTTTTGAGAAATCAAATTATACGTCAGTGAAATGGGTTCGGTATGTTGTGAGAGCTGGTAGCTACGAGATTCGATTTTAATGAAATGGATGGACTTGCGCGAATAGATTAAGCAATAGATAAATTATTGATTGCAACCCGTTTTGCCGTATGATAGCTTTATTGAACATCGAAGTCGAAACATAGGTACGTACATAGACTAGGTAGTATTATATACAAAAAGAAACGCTCGAATCTGATAGATGCGTATCATTCTTACGTCATTAGATTGCTTGCGTACGCTACATAAAGCAAGTTAGTCACATCTGATTTCGTATATGTTCATAACACAGAGACCATACCCATTGGTTTAATAGCAGGATGAGGGACGGCGTCGTAGGTCTTGAAATTCAACTCATAGTCGCTCTTGATATTAATAACCGCTCCCTTGTTTCCTTGCGAATCGCTAGATATCTAAAGTTAGCTCATTAACGAATATATCGATAAGTTCTCTATACATACCAATAGTTGGGAGCAGAAAAGACAGTGATAAGACGTCCATCATGCTCAACTTCGTAACCACCCATCCTGACTTCATGACTACGAATAACCGCCATCAAGCCATTCGCTTCGCAGAATCGTTTTGTGACATCAGGGCCGAACTGGAGACCGACTCCGCGTTTGCTAGGCCCCCTACCGGGCTCAGGTTGAGGGTCAGTCCAAAGCATTTCCATCATAAGCCCACTCTGACCCGGCTGTTTCTGCGCAAATCGATTGTATTTGCGGACGTCATCGAGAGTGATCTTGTCGTCCGAAAATAGACCACCATGCAAAACGAAGAAGTTGTTGCCGATCAGCGTGGCAAGCGGCATGGTACTGAAGGACTCCGAGAAGACTTTAAATACTTTCTCAGAATATTTGGCTTTGCATTCACCCTCAAATCCGTACACCTTGTTCATATCGTTCGCTTCATGGTTGCCACGGTTGAGGAAGAACTTGGACGGATAGAGCCATTTATACGAGAAAAGAAGAAGTGCAACTTCGGTTGACCATGATCCTCTGTCCACAAAATCTCCATTAAATAAATAGCTGTGCTTTTCAGATGGGGTGCCATTAAATCTGAACAATTCAAGAACATCGTAGAATTGACCATGAGTGTCTCCGCACACTGAGAGTAGCTCATCGTCCTTCACTTCAACCTCAACCATAGTCGGCTCGGATTTAAAAATCTTCATAACCTCAATGATGATAGCGTAAACGTATTTGCGATGTAAACGTTTCCCAGCTTTGAACCGTTCAATCATGTTCTCGATGAACTCGAGGGACATGACGAGTTTAGGGGATCTGCCATCTTCAGATTTTTCTGTGGCTGATTCTAGCCTAGCACCGTCATATCCATCTTCGACGGCCATGGACATGTAATCAATACTGTCTGACACAAAAGCCTCATCACCAACTTCAATAGCAGCCTCGAAAGCAAGTCGTCGGACAATCTTCTGGCACTCGTCGCGCTTTGCACGTGCACTCTTGTCGCTGGGGACACGCTTGACGACGGTTTGATAGTCTTTCAGTGCATCTTTGGGTCGCAAAATAGCCGCATAAGCGGTTGCTCGTCGATAGTATGATTTGATATAATCGGGGTTTATCCGGATAGCCTCTGTAGCGTCTGCAACTGCTGCACCGTAGAGTTCTTCCTTGATGTTGGCCTGGATAAGGTTCGGGTATCAGTTATATTGGGATTTATCAAGATCTGCTAGAAGTTGGGGACACATACCTGGGCACGATTAGCCCAATACACTTCCTTCGAAGGGTCAAGCTCAATTGCTTGAGTATACATCTCAATTGCCAATTGATAATTTCCCTTTGCAAGGATTTTGTTCGCCTCATCCTTAATCTTGACCGCTTTTTCTTGATCCGCTTTTGTTGGTGGAGGCCTGTGAGAAATATCCGGCAGCTGATCAACAAGCTCTTCGACGCTTGAAAGACTTGTTTCGTCGTCGGACGAGGTAGTTTCGGACATGCTTGGTTGATATAAATTGCTTCAATGAATCTGCAATGAGCTCTGGATCTGCACAAGACTACGTCTAAATGCTAATAATAAGGAGGTTAACAGCTCGACACTACAACTCAGCGAGCTAGAATAACACTGTAACTATTAGGCAGTCCAATGGTCTGTAGCAAATAATGAGCTGCTGCCAAAAAAAAAGCGATTAATTGTGAAGACGAAGAGCGGCTTCGCGGATTTCGAGGGACGATACCCTTGTCTGTGGAGACTTTTAAAACAACCTAAAGGTTGTTTCACAGTAGCTTGCAGCTTATGAGAACACTGCATGCTTAATTGCGCAGGTTTAACTCAAATAACAATGATAAACGAGCGATACAATGCAATTGTCATAAATTGATATTACAGAAGGAAATCACTGGAATGTATGCAGTCTTGGTGGGCTGTACCAGGATAGCAGATCGTAAATCACTGCTAGGCTCGAATAAACTCAAACCGATCTTGATTAGGACACGTCGAATCCATTGAAGAGGGACTCGTCTCTGATTGCTGAAGCATTCTCAAGCCCACAGATATAACCTTGGACTATTGTATGGTACCAGTAAATTGTTTCTCTATCGCCTGAGAATTACTTTACTTGTTAATCAACCGCTGGGGATCTATATCCTGACTTATTGAGCGCGATCTACACACGAGCTACGATGTTCTTTGGCTCTCGACACTTATGCGCAGTAGCAGCGGTGCTGACCGCTCTGCCCAACGCCATGGCAGCAAAATCTCAGGTGATTCGAGGTGTATCACCTGCTGGTATGATATTTTTCGGTCAGTGTTTGTTGAATCGCTTGGTGTGCTAACTTATACCTAGATCAAGCATTGTATTTACCAGACGAGTCTGGATACTGGGCGTGCCTGGGAAACAAGGATATTTTGATTCCTATTTCTCGCATCAACGATGACTACTGCGATTGCCCTGATGGAAGCGATGAGCCTGGCACTTCCGCTTGTGAGAATGGCCAGTTCTATTGCCAAAACAAAGGCCATGTCCCCGGCATTCTGAGTTCTTCGCAAGTCAACGACGGCATATGCGACTATGAGATCTGCTGTGACGGCTCGGACGAGTGGAGCGGCCTAGTCAAATGCGAAAACAGATGCCGTGAGATGGCTGCCGAGCGCCAGAAGCGCGAAGCTGAGATCAAAAAGGCGCAGATCGCGGGCTGGAGTGCTCGTTCAAAGTTGGTTGCAAAGGCTGCGTCAATGAAAGCTGCTCTCTTGAAAGAGCAAGCGCAGATCCAGATTCAACACAAGGCAGCTGAAGCTAAGCTTAAGATCGCAAAAGAAGCGGTGACGATGGCTGAGCTTGATTCTTCAATGCGTGTAGGACAGTCTGGCGATCCATATCTCGAACGTCTGAAGGAGCGTATTGTAGAGTATCAGCACGCCAAGGATGCGATGTTAGCACACATCGAGAGCATTGAGAATCGCCTATCAGATGCCGAAGAAATTTTGAAGAATCTTAAAGATGAATATAATCCGAACTATAACGACGAAGGAGTCAAGAATGCTGTGAAGGCGTATTCAGGATTGATGGAAGCGCCAATTCCTGAGAGCAATTATCAGGATGTCGTGTCCCATCTCTCAGAGGAATTTGACGAAGAGCTGTTCAAAGAGGAGGCCGTGGAGCAAGATCCTGATCTTGGTAATTAATTCATTACATGTGTGAAGTAAGCCAGAGCTAACATCTTTTTATTTCTAAGTTGATTACAATTCCTATATCCCTCTTCAATGGAGGGTTTGGATTCATGAAAAGAAACGCGATGTGGTAGAATTCATGGTGAGCCATGGGCTCTTAGCTGCCCGAAAGACCTCCGAAGCACCGAATGTCACGACTGCCAAGAAAGATCTAATTGAAGCCGAGGGTCAAGTATCCGACCTTGAGAAAAAAGCAGATCAGATCGATAGCGATCTTGCTAAGAATTTCGGTCCTGAAGACGTGTTCCGCGCTCTTTCTGGTGAATGTGTCAGCACTGAGAGTGGAGAGTACACTTATGAACTGTGCTTCAACCAGAAGACAATTCAGAAACCGAAGAACGGAATACAGACGATCTTAGGGTAAGTCTACACCCAGTTTCCACTATGATGCACATAACTGTCACATTTACTAACGATATTACAACGTGTAGAAACTTTGAGAGACTTGAAGGCAACAAACTTTACTTCACTAACGGTCTGAAATGCTGGAACGGTCCCCATCGAAGCACGACGGTCGAGATGCGCTGTGGCGAGAAGAATAGAATTGTGTCGGTTTCCGAGCCAGCCATGTGCGAGTACATGTTCAAGATTGTCACTCCTGCTATGTGTACTCCACCGGAGACGGCTGAGGGTGGAAAGATCAGGGATGAATTGTAGGCAGGCCTGCATGTGCAGATTGCATTGGTCTAAAGTTAGCGGAGACGTGGGGGCGGAAATGTAACATAGTATAGAATTTATCCATGAGCCAGAAAAAATCTTAGCTTTTGCCGCGAATTACAGCAGCCATAACGTATTCGCCATCATGCGTAACGGAAACGAAGAACCTCTCTCCTTCGTAGAGGACGCCAGACGTAGCAATGGGCCTTGCATCTGCATCAATTAGTCAGAGGAGCCCTTGCTATACGTGACACTGCTCTTAAACTCACTATGTTCCTCAATTGAACACCAGTCTTTGAATTGGAATGAGCTTTGCCTATGCTGATCTAACGACTTGTAGAGCGCTTCTTTGATGGCCCAACTGCTCTTCATTAGCAATATATCTCGAGCGAATCAAGCTGTGCTAGCACTTACCATCGACCCAGAAACAGCATTCCTTTAGTTTCAGTCCCAGAAAAACTTTTATATTTGAGTAACTCATTCTCATGTAATATTCGTTTCGGAAATTTGGTGCGGTAAATAGGTCTCCGCGAAACGAGGGCAGCGATCCGCGGTAGATGCACAATGTCGATGCCCAAGCCCAGGATTGTGGAATTTCCAGATGATGCTAGTAACAGATCAGACTGCAGTTTCTGCAAAGCAGAGGTATTTAACCGCATCCAATTTTGTATACTTCGATGAAGCCAGACAAGCCGTCGATGGTGTTGTCAACAAATGACCAAGGACTTGCGAAGACGCGTTCTGGAGTGTGTGCGGCTGGCTCCACGACCTTTTTGAGCTGTTAGGGGTAGTTGCTGTATCTACGATCGAATATCACCCAGTTGAGTGCTGCATTTATTGATATCCAGTTATTACATTAGTTTTTTACATTCATAAAGTATTATTAGTCAGCAAATGAGGCAGGTTGGTAAACAAGCATGAAGGAGCTGAAGTCAGTCGGATTTTGATTCATTATTATTAAAAGCATGACCTCGTACACTCAACTGTTCGCGCGATTAAGAGGATGGTAATAATTTAGCAAAGTACTTCTTGCATAAAGTAGTAAAAATGGAGTGCTAGATGTTTGTGAACATTACTACTAATCACCCGATGATGCTGCAATCTGTGAGAAAGCTACTTGAAAGGAAGGCAGTGCCGTATAGAGAGCCTTTTAGGGGGCGGTAGTATATGCAGGGAGAGAATTTTGAGCCATTTCAAAGCCGCCAGGGGGGGGGGGTAGTTTACAGAGAGTCGCTAAAGAATAGAGCATCGGGTAGATCATGTTGAAGATTGATATTTCATTCGGCAGCCGCAATGTTTCATCAAATATGTGCCTCGCAGTCAGCGTGAGCAGTACTGACAGCTTTATCTTTTCGTATTTCATTTCGAAAAGTCTGCGTAGGATTCTCTGAATTAGACACAGAGTAAGATTTGCTGTTGATGCTGTTATCGGAGTACCAGGACGACACCGAGCTGGTTCCGGGGCTGCCTGAGCTCGATGACGGCTCAGAATCCGATTCTGAAGCGCTCAGCACTGTTGGTGCCAAATATTGCGATGAGGAAGGATCTTTCAAAATAAAAGAGTCGTCTGAGCCAAAAACCGCATGGATGATGGTGTTAGAAGTGATGTATGCCTGCGTCGGGGTGTTGAATGCCCAAGTGTTTGGCTCCAGCTCATCTTCGGGTAAATCAAAGCGCTCTGAAAGAAAAGGCAAGAGTAATGACTGTCTGAAGGTTCCCGGGAGTGGAAGAGAGAGTTGTTCCAGGGGTTCTCTGGCTCTGCGTGCCGATGAGCGTCTGCGGAGACGTTTAAACAGGGCGATGGTCATGACGGCGCCGGCATATGGAGATATTGGAAGAGGAAGAAGAGGAAGAAACAGAGGAGGGTGGTGTAGGGAATATGAACGAGAAGAAGGACAATAATAAGGAAAGCAAAGAATCAGGGGCGAGAGGGCGTTTTCTGTGCGAGTTTGGCTACATGCGTGTCAGCCCCACGCCACCCTGAGAGCGTGGTAGGATTAGAGGGAGAATAAGTCGTATTATTCAGTGAAAAGACAATAAACAAGAGAAGTAAACCTATATACAAAATGTTCAGGGAGACGCTGTGTCCAGCACTGAGCACTGAGTGCAGTACTGGGTACAGCATCATCCATCTATCGACTATCAACTATCAACTCGACGAAGGACTGCCTCCTCCAGTGGCTTCAGACGCAGGCGGCGGTGGTGGTGGTTCACTCTTTGACAGCTCCATATCAAGACGCTCCTTGGCTCGGAAGACCTTGCTCTGCAAATAGAAACTGCCGCCTTTCTCTTTACTGTTGACGTTGAAGAGATGCTCGAACCGCTTCGCGATCTCCTCGCGCTGCAGGTTCTGCTGCGGGACGTGTAGGATCCGGCAGGCTTCGTCAAGAGAGATCCCACCTTCTTTAGCGGCTGTGGTGGCCTGGGTTGCGCTAGTAGCAGCAGCCTGCTTGTAGGCCTGGAAGAATGCGCGGCCGAACACCTGAGCACCGGTGAGGACGACCTGGACTATGATTCTATGTGCCTGGAGAAGATACACCGTGGTTAGCCTCATTATCGCAATAGCAACAACACAGCACTGTGAAAAATAATCATACCATATCTAATTAAATATAAAATGTGAATAAATGACTGTGATTTGCAGCCCTAGCTTGCTGGGATTGTTCTGACTAGAGTGGCGGGAACGAGAACTGCTGGCGCGAACACGACGGGATTTGCAACAAAAACGGACTTGTCCAGTAACAACCAAACAATCCAAACCAAATCCTGCAGATATCTCTTCTTTCTGCTTAGCGTACTTTTGCTGGCTTGTCTCTGCTGTTTTCCACAAACAACGAGAACAAATTGTTCAAAATATTCGCCGCAGTGGATTTCGAGACCCAGTTTAGACTTTCTCGAAATTAAGTCGCGAAGACTTTCGCAGCCAAAAAATCTTGTGTTTAATCCCGAGTTGCTTCGCAAGCGCTGCTGATCGTCCTCGCTGCCTTCTTATCAGCTCGTCCCGGCCTGATTTGACAGAAACCACCCTCTGCACAGACCGGAACACGTACTCTGCTTGGCTCATCGCTCTTCTGCGTCGCAAAGGTACGTCTGTTCTCCTCAACCAACCGCGTTGAGCCGCCGGCTCGTCGCCAGATTGCCGGGGTAGACTGCCAGCAAAGTCACCCGACACTGCGATCTTCCTCGGCTGCTTCTCTTGCTGCTTCTCATACCACCAATTTGTGTTTTGAATTATATGCAATTGGAGGCTGCCAATCGTGTCACAAGTACTAATCTATCTTTTTGTTGCAGATAACTACAAATGGCCGCTCCTAGTGCCGACGAGCTCCGCGTGAAGTCTCTCATTTACGAGAGCGTATGTCTCCATCTTTCGCCAATCTCCTCTATTTTTCAGCCTGCTAACCAATTTCCCTATTAGCTGGAACAAAACCAGACCCTCCCAGTTCTCCTTACCAGCGTCAAGGTCTTGGGCGGTGCGCACACTCGTGATTCGTTTTTGCGACCTCACATTGACCCGCTGATTTCCAAGCCTTACACTACGGCGACCCTCTTCAAGGCCCTCGACAAATCGACTTCGAAACTTCAGTCATTTGGTGTGTTCAATGCTGTGAACTACGGCCTTGATCTGGCACCCAATGCTGGCGCCAGCAATTTAGATTATGTCCCACTCGAAGCGACATTAAGACTCCAAGAAGCTCCGCGAATTAAGGCCAGAACCGGTACCGATATTGGCAATGGAGACGTCAGCGCCTACGCCACCGGATCCATTGCCAATGTTTTTGGCGGTGCAGAGACGCTGACAGCTGACGCTAAAGTCGACAGTCTGAAGCAGTCCTCGTACTTACTCAACTTCAACTCACCAATCAAGAACTCGAGTATTTGGACAGCAGACATCACAGCTCTCATTTCCTCCAACGAGCGTGACTGGGCTTCTCATGAGCAGACATCGCGTGGCTTGTGCGTCAAGGCTATCGGCCCTGGTGTTTTAGGTGGATCGCAGGAAATTGGTTACGAAGCATTTTGGCGAACTATTGGAAACTTGCCTAGCCATGCCAGCACAAGTGTCCGAGCCGGCGCCGGGGAGACCTTCAAATCATCTGTTTTCAACGAGTGGTTGCTTAACAAGACCAACAGCCATGTTTTCCCCACCGATGGATACAAAATGAAGGTGCGAACTGAAATCGCTGGTTTCGAGCCCAACAACAAGAGCGAGGTGCAGTTTATGAAGGGAGAGTTTGACGCTACGTTTGTTAAGAGTTTCTTAGACGAGGACATCACTTTTTCTCTTGGTAGCCGTGGTGGTTTATTGTGGAGCTTGCTATCAAACGGCAAAACATTTCTTCCAGACAGATTCTACATCGGTGGCCCTAACAGCGTCCGAGGATTCTACCTCAACAGACTTGGTCCAAGTGACGAAGGTAATTGTTTGCTATTTTAATGTTTGTGTTCTGCAGGGATAAAAATTGCTAACTATTGCTATCTACAGAAGATTCGACTGGCGGCGAAGCCTACCTTTCTGCTGGCTTGAGCATCTTCACTCGCATTCCCAGAATGGCTAAAGAATCTCCTCTCCGCTTCCATTTTTTTACTAACGCTGGCAGCCTTCTTGCTGTTGACCGTCGTGATCCGCAGCAGACCTTCCGCAAGTTGATTTCCGAGCCTTCAATCTCTGCTGGTGTCGGTCTCCTCTACGCTCACCCTGTTGCCCGTTTTGAGCTCAATTTCACTTTGCCAGTTGCTGCCCGCGTGAGTGAGTTTCCCAGAAAAGGATTTCAATGGGGATTGGGCATGTCGTTTCTGTAGATTGATTTGTGTTGCGTTTCAGAGGTTGACCTGTATTTTTGTTGAAAAGTAGTCAAGTGGGTGATAATATAGCTGCATTTTTAATTCACTAAACACATTATTTGTTGGCGCTTTGGGCCTTCTAAATCGTCAACACAACACAGAGTCCTCAATACAACAAAAACAGTAACAAAGTCGACTTATCAGACATTGTCCAGCATGTAACGCACATCACGTGATCCGACTAGCGAAGACGCGGAAATAAACCTTGTCGGGCGCAGTCGGGAGTTTGGCAAACAAAAAAAAATTGGAGAAAACAGGTTGACTGCGATTAGATACTACACTGGGCAGCAGCAGCGAGGATGACGAGTGTGCTGTGAAAACGTTGCTTTATTGTCTGAATAACTATTGAGAAGGGCTTTTATTTTTTTTTATTCATAGCATTGTGTGGTTTTATTGGGGATAAGAATGAGTACACAAATGAGCATAATAAGTCGGCGACTGGGGATGAATCTGTTGCAAAACACGGTCTCGAGTTCGTTGGTACTAGGACACAGACACTCCTTTTCGAATTTATCAGACCTGCGGGTCTTTGCTTGCAACATGCAGATGCGTAAATACGCCTCTGAAGCAACAACTCAGCCGTCATCGAAGAAACAGAAGAAGAGTAAGCAAGATGCAACCATCAAAGACAAGCCGAATACCGAAACAGTGAAGGCGACCGAAAACAACAGCAAATTGGCAGATGGAACTGGTAGCAATGGGAAGAAGACACAACTACCCGCTCCCCGAGTTAACGTTGTCATCAATAAGGACTATGACCCGTACGAACATCTAGATCCAAAATTTAAGGATCCTTCCCAGTCACTTGCCGACCTAAGTGGTGCTGCTTCGTGGAAGTCATCAGCCGTTTTAGGATTCATGAAGATAATGCGTATGGATATCGAAGAGAATCAGGCGGCTCCGGTTGCAGGAGGAATCTACATGGAGCTTTGTAAGTCGCAGGCGTATCACCCGCCTGACGCGAAGGAGTTTGAGCTCACCGCTGTTTTCTACTATCGAGGTAGGCAGTTTTATTTTTATATCGGTTTATATGTAAATTTTTACTAACCGTATGTTTAGACATGGGCCTAGCCCCGTCTCTTGCACAATGGTTCCAAATTGCATCCCTTCATATGTGGATGCTTCTAGTGCGGATGCGTGCTCTTCCTGAGAAATATGCAATGGTTTACGAGCAAGCTCTAGTCGACGGCATTTTTCTGGACTTGGAGAAAATGCTTGTGAGCGACTATAAGATCAAGAGTGGAAGAATCCTCAACAATACAATGAAAGAGCTAAATCTACAGCTTCGTGGCAGCATTCTCGCCTATGATGAAGCCTTGATGTCCGACGATTCTAATCTCGCTGGTGCAATCTGGAGAAATATTTTTGGTGGAAGAAAAGATGTCGACATGAAGAAAGTGGCTACAATGGTTAATTACGTCCGCACGCATCTGTACGTACTAGAGAAGATGTCTGATTTTGATTTTGCTGTTGGTAGATTTATTTTCTTGCCGCCATGGATCGAACAGCACCCTGATACGATTATGAAGTATCAACCACCGCCATTACCATCAAAGAACATTTTCCCTGGATACGAGTCGCGATTTAGCAGTGACAACTAAAAAGGGTGGAAAGAGTCTACGTTATATTTGAAAGGATCATTACGGTAGCGGATTTGTAAATACAGAATGCCTATTAATTCTCATTTATTCATACAAGAGTCTATCTTCCAATTGTGCGTAGCGGTGCCTTGAGTGCTGTAGCCGCTACCCGTGGCGAGTAATGCTTTTGTAATAAGAATGTCTCCCACATGTACGCTGCCTGCGGGTTACTCAACTCAGGAGAGTCAATCTCTGCTCTGTAAACACCGTTCATAACTCTGTCATCGGTAGAGAAAAGCGCACCGAGTGCACCGCTGCTGATTTCCTTATCCCCCGCAGCCTTGGGTCCAACTTGCGAAGAGTACTTGATGCAGAGATTTTCCATAATCTTCATAGCTGCGAATCCCGACTTCTCAGGGTAATGAAGCGAAGTTAAAGCAAGTCGTTTTGCAAAAGCAACCATGCGCATGTTGTTATTAGTTCCGGTACCAAATGACACCGTCTTGTAATGTCTATTAAAGAAAATAGCATCAAAACACTTAATCACCATCTCAATCTCCGTAGAAAGGTTGACCCTTGCTGGCAGTGCAGTGTGACCTTTAGATTCAAGTAGCGGATCAGCTAGGCGCAGAGATTTCGAGGAATGCTCAATATCAGGGCTTAAGCAAAGAGGCATGAGAATTGCATAAAGGTAGTTTATGAAAAAACTGAGATCAAGGCCAATACTCTCGCCCACCTGACCAGAAAGCAAAGCAAAAGCCGTGACAATACAGAGAAGGCCCTCGCGGATCGATCCAGACTTAATAGTATCCGTAGAATCTAGCTGACGATCTTGGACAAGTTCTTTCAGAACTTCAAGTAGGTCACCGAATAAATCGGCATTGATCAAATGCGCAAATCTAAAAATTCAAGTTAGTCATACAAAATAATAGTACAAGCATTATGCACATACTTGGCAAGTCCCTCAAGAGTAGCTCCCATTAAACCGCTAACTCTCAGTTTAAGGATATTTAAATAATTAGCAAACACAGTCTTCAGCGTCTCAGCCTGATATCTCTCCGTTTCCTCTTTCGATGTAGCGTGCTCAGCATTCGCAAGTTCTTGCTCAATTTGCTTCACTTCTTTGGCCTGTTTGCGTTCCTTCTTCGTTCTATGGAGACGATCTTTCTTTTTTATTTTCACAGGAGCGGGTACCCGGCTCAATCGCTCCATATCAAGGGCACTCAGCTCAGTTAAAAGTTTCAGGTGAAGAAAGGTATTCAGAACCGCCTCATCAACCTTGAATTTCCGCCGCTTCATCATACTAGCAAGTGTCTGCACGGCTTCCATTGACGCATGTCCACTCTCATCCTCGTCAAATAGCTGCACAATCGAATCAATGCACTTGGCAAATCCATCATCCTGATCGTGCGTGCGTGGATCGAGAGAGTCAAATCTTCGTCGAGCAAGACGCTGTGCAATAATGGAGAGGAGATCGGAGCGGAAATTAAAGTGCGGGACAGAAGTTAGTAAAGTGCACGCACACGACAGAGAAGTGAGGGCGAGTTTTCGAATCGCAGGAGGTGCCTCGGGTTTGAATAGTCCTTCAAAACATATTAATATCCAAAATATAACTTTAGTTACATGAAACCAAAACATACCTGAGGTGATATCCTTGAGACTGTCGATGTAGGCTTTGTAATTTATGACCAACGACTGCTCAAAATTACGCAGCCGCTTGACTTCTTTTGACACTTTTTCCGCACGTTCAAGATCAGTCAGGGGTCGAATTCGGTATCTATCATTTATGTATGTCAGAAAAGGAAGATCGCTATAAAGTAAAACATGAGCAGGCATACCCGGGAATAATGTCTCTGTAGACCGCGAGCTGCGTTGCTAATGCTAATCGCTTAATTTTGACATTCTTATTCTTTTGAATTTCAAAAAGCTTCTTTAAATGATTAACCTAAATAGCACACAGATTAGCGGCGTCGCTCTTTCAAAAAAAAATGGGCATAAATACATTCTCCTCTGGATCTTCGATCAGCTCGCTGCCAAGTTTAGAAAGCTCTTCTTGAGCCATGCGGATTCTATCCAACTCGGGAAGCTCCGGTTCTTCTTCTTCTACTTCTTCCTCTTTGACTTCTTCTTCATCTTCATCTTCATCTTGGTGGTCCTCAGTATTGAGAGACGTTTTCCGCTCGGTGACGACTCGCTTGATACCACCGCTGGCAGTTTTTATGGGCAACCGCTCAACGACATCTTTGTCTTCGTTCTTCGATGTAGTCCATGCCCGCGCACCGCGTTTCTCGTATTCCTGCTCTTCATTCTCTGATCCAGATCCAAAATCTATATCGTCATCTTGCTGATCTTCCTCCTCTTCAAGCTCATCTTCGCTCTCCTCTGAGATCTGCTCACGCTTCGGCGGTTTGCTCCCTCTAGAACCCGCCTTCCGCTTTTTGTTGGCAGGAAGCGAACCACCGCTCGATGCAACAGAAGTATTCCGCCTTTTGAAATTCTGCTTTTTTGCAGTTTTCACAGGCGCCCTCGACGGCATCTTTTCTTGCTCTTCTTCTGTTGAAAAACTGAAGTAAACCAGAAATCAACATCGAGTAGTCAAAATTCCCAAACAAATTTTTGCTGTAAACTTGCGGGTTAGGGTATACGTGAGCGAGATGCTCTGCGCAAGTAACTTTTGCGGTGGGAGCAGACTTTGACGGCACTCTAAGAGATCAATAAATATTACGAGTCTCCGCTATGTTTGAGGCGGTCTACTCTTAGAAGTGGAATACACAAAATTGCCTGAAAAAGAGGAGAAATGAGAGCGCAGAAGTGGTTCGCATAGCGTTGATCTTGTCTTGTAATTCGTTATGTGCTCCATAGTAATATCATTCTGAGGTCTTCTAGGATTAAACAGCACTATAAGCGTTGTATTAAATATTAAACAGCAATATCTATTGAATTAAAACTGCCCTTAACAACGTAATTAATAGGTGTAGACAAATATAATACAGGTAGCTCATCAGTATCATCAATACGAGCGCAAGAATAATAAATACAGTATAATAGGTAAGCGATGTTAAGTTGAGCAGCAAATCATTCACTCCTTTTTCCTGGAACGCAACTCATAGCTCTCACCCGCTCCTGAATCCAAATCTGAAGGCTCATCGCAAGTGTACATCTCTGGAGATTCGTCCGCTTCAAGAAAGCGTTCATCCTCTTCCTCAATAATGGAGAAATATTCGTTAAATGCTTCAATTCCAAACGGCACCGGACGCACAACGTACGCTCCATTTTTGTCGTGCACATCCTCACGATCAATCATGCCTTGCGAACTACTCTCGACAGATCTGTCACTGTATTCGTCTAGCTCAAGCGGGTTCGGTCTGTATGTCACAAGTTTAGAGTCGATAATAGAACAGAATGTGGCAAAACATGATTCAAAGTCCATCACAGTCTTAACAGCACGGCGACGCACATCTGCCTTCCAGTATTCATGGTACTCAATCATGAGATAAGCATGCAGGGAGTATATAAGTTCCCAGTAAGTTGCTGTCTCAGATTTTGTCTTTGCTGTAGCAATAACATCGATTCGAGACGAGAAGAAAAGCCATTTCCGTAGATGTTGAGCTTCTGCTAGTCTCGAGAGGTAGGCACATACATGAATGGAAGCAAGAGCTGTCGGGTACCAGGCGACCTTCGCCATGTCAATATGGATGTCTGGCGACTTGCTCTCGATGATAATCCTAGCTGCGCGGTCGGCATGTGCTGTGAGTAAACTGTGCAACGCTGAAAGCCCAAATCTTCCCGATCCTCGCAAGTCTGCACTCGGATCAAGTCCTTGAAAACCCAATGTGACCCAATTGACACCAGCGCGAGACTCCTTCGACATCAGCGGAGCCAGAAATGAGGGCCAAGTAGTAGCCGAATGAACCGAGTCCCATAGCTCGACAAACAACTTCTTCACGCTTGGATCTGATCCAATCCAGTCCGCCTGAGTAGCACAAAGCAATCTGACTTCATCCTCGAAACGCGCGACGAGAACAATCTGCCGCAGAGCGTGCTTCTCGAGAAAGATGTGCGCCTTAGAACCATACGCGATATCTTTCCTTCTGCAGATCTCTAACGCAACAGACCGTGAAAGATCAGCTAATCCCATCACTGATTCTGAGGCACCAGAAAATCGTGAAATCGTATCCCGCTGCTCTCTAAGGGCGACAGAGAGCTTAAGTTCGCTGTCGACTCGCCAGACAGCGCGTCGGATGAGCCAGGATTCGTACCTGTCTCTGCGCTGCGCGAGCGCAGCAGCACCTCCATTCGCATGGCGCTCTAGAGCACTTGTTTGGAATATCGAGTGAAGAATACACTTGACAGCACGATGCAGCGCAAAAAGTGCTGACGCAAGCAGGGATTGGATGCTTGTTGACGACGCGTGCGAGGCAAGTGAAAGACAAGACACCAGTCGTTGCAACACACAGTCACTCAATGCCTGTGCAACAAACACCAACACCTGCATATGGAAACTTGTCTCTATGAGCTGTCTATTAACATAACAGGAAGAGTACTGGATGCTGATAAGGGATGAAATTTGTAGGAGCGGTTTACGATGGCGTTGCGTTTATGAAGCGGCCATCGTTGCATGTGACTAATCTCAGTTCGTACACGCGATGCATACGCTTCACGTCGAATGCGTGTTTGCTGTTACTACAGAGCTATTTTAAATCGCTCAAACAATTTAATGCAGAATAATAAAGAATTGTGAGTGCCACTGTTAAGCAGCAGAAACACAAGCCTGGAGAACGGTGCATTACTGCTGAGATTGGTCATCGGATAGCTCGGCCTCGGTACTTCTGGCTGTAATCTAGTCGCGTGGCCTGGCAGCGCAACCAGCAAAGCATACAAACAAGTCACACTCATTTCAAGCCCTGATATAACAACTGAACAGAGAGATAAAACTTCAGATACGATCAGACAGGGTTTAATGGTGATACAGCTTGTCGATTGGCTGATGCGCAAGATTGTTCATACAAATTTGATGCTGAGATTCAGTTATCGATATTAGATCTCTTTGAAATTGTTTGCAGTCCATGGGCGCGTCCATTTATGGATCAGATCAGAGATTGCCATGTCTGTTAGCCTTATAACTAACACTCTCAGCCGGAGAACTGGGACTTTCAGCATTCAGAATAAGATAGGGATTATGATACCATGTTTTTGCAGAAGATCATTGCGCAAGAATTATATAGTTGCAGCCTGAATCTGTCGTTAAATTCTGCGCCATATTTTGCGAATTAGCAATACTATTTGCTCCGTGAGGCTATCATCCTCTGTTTTCTTCTGTTCAATTTCTATACGGTCGTAAGCCGAGATATTACAGTGCAACCAGTGTCCCAGAGTCACGATCACTGTTTTCAGGATTGAGAGGTAGGAATCGCTAAAGCCAGGATATCTTGAAAGCATGGGTTGCCCTATCGTTGATGATGTCAATTTAGTGCATTCGACTCTTCCATTTAAAGTCCTAAATTACACGACTTTGAAGACGCTTTCATGCCTTCAAATCAATTCGCCATTATCAGCTAAATTATTCACTCCATTATTATATGAACTTCTTTTTTTATTAATTGGAGACATCAAAGAGGTTCTCAAGTATCTGTTTGGAGCTTTATACTCACTCTCTGGTCAGGCTAGATCAGCTTCCTTTTCCATAAGTTCTAATTAACAGCATCTACTTTACGAGTGGCTTTTTGATATATGCTGCAAACAATTTTTCGTTCATATAAGCGTATCATATGACTATTGACAGATGTTTGGCAATGAAGAAGATCGATGAGTATTCTGTGTAATGCTGTGAAGGTCGTCTGCTTCATTCTATGTGTGTTACTCTGTCTATCCTGGCAATCAATAGATTAATCGAATTTTTGTTTATATTGAATTTCTACATAATGGACGAGATATAGATTGATACCCTGCTTTGTCGTGGGAAGCGTGGTAGGAAGAGAGCGGTTCGGGCAGACCCTGCTCGCACGCGCCGTCACGGGATGCGATCGATCGATGCAGTTGGTGCGGTTGCCGTGGAAACCAGTTTGGTATGATTGCTGATCATTATTTGTTGACAATTGGTCATGCGCCCTGTTTGAAGTTCCGACGTTGCCGAAGTTAGAACCAGGATGGATACGATTCATGCCGGGGTTTTGTCAAAAGTTGCTGATTTCAGACACTGATTCTAGACCCAACCGGGTCTGATTCAAATGATTAAAAATCCATTTGATTGAGCTGAAGCTGGAGATGTGTGTGGCTTTTAGTCTAAGAAAATGATGCAGGGGCACGACGTTATGCACGGCGTCAAGTCGGATCAAAAACGTGTGTTTTTGGGTACTTTGAGGATCAACCGTGCATCGACGGTTGACGGAAGCCTTCATATATGGGTGTTACTTTAAAGATAATTAACTGGAGATTGTGCTACAAAAAAGAAACGAAGCGAGTTGAATATTTTCTGTCGAGATATTTGCAGGTGACATTGGAGATTTTGCTGCTGAGGACGCGTTTGGTCGTACTTCGCTTAGAGGCTGTTTTCGCTAAGCCCGAATTGGAATCTCACCCACACGTTGGCGCGTCTTGCCTCACGTTTCGATGATGTCATTGCTAGTCTTGCAAATTTCCTTTATAAGCTGGTCCCCGCGTCGCAGCTCTCTTCTCCTTTCCCACCTTCTCCGATACACATCTCCAAAGAATGAGAAGTCCAATGATCAGAACATGACATTGAAAATCACATACATTCACAGCAAAGACATGTGCTGAACACGGAATCGATTCCAACTACAAGGTATGCATGCTTGAACGACTTGGGTGCAAGGCGCTGACAAGCCAGTCATCTCGAATGACAACAATACAGTCTGAATGGTCAGACCAAAGCGCGACGCTTTCCACCT
>JAJLXK010000055.1:0-28665 GCA_030571195.1 Myxozyma geophila | reverse complement strand
CGGCAGTATCCGATGAGCGTTTCTATTGAGGAGGACGAATTGTGGTTTCAGGAGTTGTTTGTTCGTGCTAGGGTCATCGTGTAGGGTTTTCATATTATATTCTATTTTCATGAAGTCTTTCGGGTTTTTATCTTGTATTATCTTTATTATCGTGTTTTTTTACTCGCCATTTGTCTATTATTCTTTTTCATTTGTCATATACTTATTCATTGTATTCATTAGGTTAGTAATCTAATTTCGGGTACTGCCCATATTGATAAAAAAAAAAAACGCGCTTAGCCCCTTTCTGATTAAAAAAAAAATCTCAATTTGTCACATTTTTCTTTGTCCAGATTATTATTATTATTATTTGTTTGTAGGTTAGTTCTATGTCTTGTATCTAATAAATCCACAGGGAGTTCCTGGTCTGAAAAAAAACGCAAGTAGTTTTTCAAATATTAGGATAACCGCAAAAATGTATCGTATAGCAATATGTCGTCATGATTGATTTTTTGACTAACGAGAATGATCGTTAATAGTAATTGCATTTTAAATCGGTTATAATAATTTTAATATATATGCGATTTATACCTTTGTTTCGAATGCCTGGAAACTGTTTTGGGTTGGCTTCGCGTTGTTAGAGCATAGGCAGGACAAGCTTCACACTCGCTTGCAGTTAACTAATTTTCGCATCTGTCCCCTGTCGCAAAAAAATCTGTACTTCCTTCATATCATTCCTCTTTACCAGCACAACTCATATACGAATATAGAATAAGCTTATACAGTAAAAGAAGGCACGGCCAAAATGAAATATAAAATAGCCCGTGTATGTCCGTCACATCTTTCTTAAATGTCACATGGCAGTATACTTCCAAGGAATGAGAACTCGAATGATATTTGCAAGCAACTTTGCAAAGACAAATGACTGAACAAGCACTATTAATATATATAACTGAAATCTGTATGCTGCATAAGTAAAACAATAAAAACAAACTACAGTACAAAACTAGAGCAATAACAGTAGAAAATCAGGCAAAAGACAAAAGACCAATGTGCCCGCGACGCTCAATACAGTAATCCAAATTCAAAAGTTGAGAAAAAATAACGAGCGACCTTAAATCTCGCGCCAAGTCATTCCTGATTTCTCAACGCTAGGTGTCTCGATCTTTGCCGCATCTCCAAAAGGATTATCTTCCGCCTCGCTTACATCATTGATCACCATCTTCGCCTTGAATTCCGACAATAAAGGACTCTTTAATGGGATTGGCGGAGGACGACGTTTGTGCGCGAGCTGCTCAGCGGTGGGATGTCCTGCTGATGGCGTGCGTCCATGCGAGCTCGTAGTCTTGCGCGGAGATGCGGCAGATGACGAGCGTTTCTCTGCCGCGCGCGAAGATCTGTGCCGGTCAAGTTCTTGGTCGAGTTCGTCCTCATCTTCAGATTCGCTATCAACTTCAGAATCCGAATCTTCGTCAATAGGTTGGCTCATTTTATCGTACAACTGGAGAGCCGAGACGAGCTCTTCGTTGGCATGGATAAGCGCGCCGATATAGTCTTCCGACTCAATATGTTGGATAAAACGTAGGACGAGACGGCGTAGCTTGCGACAGGTATTGAAGCATTCTGTTGCGCGCATGTTGTCGCATGCTAGCTCTTTCTCGCGATTGACTAGTTTGAGTGCGTTTTGCAGATTCGTCGCCGCAGTACCAGCTTCAGCAAGGGTATGCATCAAAAGTGGCTTTTCTTTTTGTAGATCAAACGCCACAGCCTTGCTCTTCTTGCTTTTCTTCTTTTTCTTGTCTCCACTTCCAGAAAGGCCATTAGACGATGACGGCTTTGACGAGGAAGTAGGCACACGGCCAGGCTTGGACGCACTACGACCACCATATCCTCCCGGAGCAGGAGAGCCGTGCCTGCTAGAATGCTCGGAGCGGCCACTACGATGATGGTCTCGGTCTCGTTCTCCCTCCTGATCACGGTCATACCCTCTACTAGGACCCGCTTCTGACGACGCTCTAGGTCGAGCTGGCTTGGGGGGCGGTGTATCCTCATCGTCATCCTCCTCCTCTTCATCCTCGCCATCTTCCATATCATCGTCCATGTCAACAAATCGTTGGCGTTTGGGTGGAGCGCGCTTTCGTCGCGGGAGCTGTTGGTATAAAAGGGAAACTTCCCTCATGCCTTCTCTGTCTCTGTATTGGCTTGCCCATTTCTTGAAAAGCATGCCCATTTTCTTCTTGACGCGAAGGTCGGTAAAGCTGTCAGTAGCGAGAATACGCATACGCTCAAGAAGAGGCTCATCGGCAAAGGATGCTAGAAGAAGATAGTGTGAGTATTCAACACATATGAATGAATAAGTGATTTAGATCGGATTTTACGAACATTGGAAACGTCTGCCGCCATTTTCAATTAAGGTGTCGAGGATCTAGACGATGCCCGGAGTCAGTATCAACAGACAATAGCAAAAATTAAAAAAAAAAAAAAGATAAAAAGACATACGGTCAAGGCACGAAGCTGGTTGTGTACGTTGCCGTATTTCAGCTTCTTTCGAATAGCACGAGCAGCCTCGGTAGGCCTGTGCAATCGACAGGTCAGTACTCAGCTTCCAAGAAAAAGAAAAGGCAGAGAGAATAGATGCAGACCCAGTAGCACTCAAACGGATTGTTTCAATAAGATCATAAATGCCAGCGACATCGTCTTCTTCGTACTGCTCAGTAACGAGCCTTTCGATGGTGACGGTAATGGCGGTGTACGGATGGTCTGTGAGGAATCCCATGCTGGCCAGGTTCTGCTAAAGGCAGTAACGAGACGGGAAGCAAGATCTACAATGAAGAAGGAGGCCAGAGGCTAGAGAAGCGGGTGATGAAGCAAGCGGGCGACGAAGCGAGCCGGCGCGGTGCAAGGTTAATCCAGGTCCGGGAACCGAAGATCCAAAGGCTGGTTGGGAAGGCCTTCCTTTGTTGTCACCTGGGCTTATCATTGGAGTGTTGTGGGGCGCTCAGTGCGGCGTTTAGTGTGAGCGCAGCGGGTGATCTTGTGCCCAAAATAATACATTGTTGATCAAGAGCCAGCCAGCAGAAGGCTGCAGCACTAATGTATAATGAATAACTAAACAAATACGGCACTGCGGCAGTCATGCAGCTCAATAGCCACCGTTCTCTTGCTCGGTCGGACTCCGTCCAGCGCGATCAGCGCAACTCGGAACCCCGTTATCGGCCCAGGCTCGTGCGGCGTTGCGGGGTTGTGCGCTGGGCACCCTGAACAGACAGCTGCTCTGTGAAGCGCGCACCCCAACTTGCTTACTGCGGGCAGGCCTTCCTGGAACGGCTTTTGTGCTGGATCTGTCCTCGAGAGTGCTTCTGTACGCTTCTGCTGCTGCAATTGCGCCCATCTACGCGCTTCTTCTCTCATAGATCGCTCTGCAAACTCGTCTGCCCAGCAATGCTCACCAAAGTAGCCCCCTCAGTTCGCCAGCGCGCGTCCACACTCCTCCGCACAATCCAGAACCACGCCGGCAACTGCCCCTGCCACGCCTGCACCTCCTCCGCCGTCGCGGGCGTCGGATCAGCTGCGCGCAGACTCGCCTCCGCGCCGCCGCTTAAGGAGTACGCTTTCGAGCTCGCGGCGAGCAACATTCGCTACGGAAATGGCGTTACTAAGGAGGTTGGAATGGATTTCAAAAACATTGGCGCCAAAAAGGTCGCTGTCTTCACCGACAGCAACGTATGACTTTCCCGATCTCTGTCTTATGCACTGCGTGTTGCTCTTCGCTGACATGAAGTTAGATCCTCAATCTCGAGCCCATGGCGAACGCCATTGCCGCGCTCGAGTCCGAAGGCATCAAATACGAAATCTACAGCAATGTTCGTGTAGAGCCCAAAGACGCCGCGTACGTTCCTTCTCAATCTACGTGCACTTCCTTTGCTAACCCAGAAACTTCATACAGAGTCAAGGATGCCATTGCATGGGCTAAAAACATGGCCGCAGATGCCTATCTCGCAGTCGGCGGCGGATCGGTTATGGACACTTGCAAAATCGCCAGTCTTTATGAAAGCTACCCTGATGCTGAGTTCCTTGACTTTGTCAATGCGCCGTTGGGAAATGGCAGACCGATTGACAAAAAGCTTAAGCCTCTGATTGCTGTGCCGACAACAGCTGGAACTGGATCGGGTAGGCTACCTCTCTATTTTACGTCGTATGATTTAGGCAAACGCTAACGATCTAAGAAACCACTGGAACTGCAATCTTTGATCTCGTATCTGCAAAAGCAAAGACCGGAATTGCCCACCGCGCCTTGAAGCCCCTGCTTGGACTCGTAGACCCGATCAACACTCGCACTATGCCCTCTCAAGTCAAATCCTCATCTGGACTCGACGTGCTCTGCCACTCTCTCGAATCCTGGACCGCGATTCCATACAACGAACGCGTTCCTCGCCCAACGAACCCAATCCTCAGACCAGCCTACCAAGGTGCAAACCCGATTTCGGATGTCTTCTCGCTTGAAGCACTCAAAATGACCGTCAAGTATCTCCCGCGCTCAGTGCACGATCCCGATGATCACGAAGCTCAGGAGAAAATGATCCTGGCTGCTACCTTAGCCGGCGTTGGTTTCGGTAACGCAGGTGTGCATCTTTGCCATGGTCTGTCGTATCCGATTTCCGGAATGAACAAGGGCTATAAGCATGCTGGATACCAAGTTGACCACGCCATCATCCCGCACGGTGTCTCGGTCGCCGTCACTGCACCTCAAGTCTTCCGCTTCACAGGTCCGACAAACCCAGACCGCCATCTCGCGGCAGCCGAGATCTTTGGCGCAGACATCTCCAACGCAAAGGCCGAAAGCGCTGGCGAAATTCTCGGCGAAGCAATCCAGGAGTTTTTGATTAAATTAGGTGACCAGCCTCGGGGAATCAGCGATCTCGGATTCACAAAAGATGATATCCCAGCTCTCGTTGAGGGTACTCTTCCTCAGGCTCGTGTCTTGATGTTGGCGCCGAACTTCCAGCATGAGGATGATCGCAAGAGAGAGGATTTGACCAAGATCCTTGAGGCTTCCTTGACCTATTAGCTTGGCGTTAGTTCATGATCGCTATTCTCCGCTCGATGCTGCATTGATGGTATGTGGGTGCTGCTGAATCGGAAAAGTTATATAAAGATGCAATTAAGACTCGTCTTAAGCTGAATAACATGACATGAATCCTTTATTAAATATCAATGCCGCTAAATAAATATATATAGATAAATGCAAATGCTTTTAACTCTTCTACCCTAGTCAACAATGCGATACCGCTTCTTGAGATACTCCTTCTGAGGCTGTCCCAGCTCCTGCTTAATCTCCTTTAACTGATCAATCCCGCGTCCGGTCCATTTATTGACTTTGCCACGACTAGTACCCGGCAAGCCGGACGAAACAGCAAGCGGCTTGCTGCTGCTACTGCCATCAGCAGTAGTAGGCGCTTCGCGGAGAAGACGTTTACCGACGACGTTGTAGTTTTCAAGAAAGTCGTCCATGATGGCATCGAATGCTGCTGACTGCAGTTGATTATTACCGCCGCTTTTGCTTTTAGTGGTGCTTGAAGTGTCATCGGTGTAAGCTCCCTTTGTGAGAGAGTTGATCAAATCCTCGGCATCGTCGTCATCGTCGTTATATTCTTCATCATCCTCATCGTCAGACGATTCGTTGTATAGTCTCTCGATCTGATCGAATCGGTCGTCGATGAGAGTAAGTCCCTCGTTTCTGAACATGGCTGAACTTGACATTGAAAATCCAGTGGTTGATGTTCTTGGGCCGCTTTTTCCTTTCTTCTTATTTGCTCCAGCTGCACTTTTTCCGAGACCCATCTTTTGAGTAAAGGACGCCAGAGAAGCAAGATCGTCGAGATCCTCGTCTTCGTCGAATTCGTCGTCTGAATATGCTGCAGGTTGACCTTTGCTTTGAGAGTTTTTGAATTTAGAGTACTGCTTTTCCCAACCGCCTTCTTCATCGTCGTCATCCTCGTGCTCATCAAAGAAATCATCGGCTTCATTATCATCTATATCATTTCCGGCGACGATAGATTGGAAGATATCCTCGTCATCTTCAACGTATGCGTCGTCCTCGAGTGCTTCGAGAACTTCTCGCAACGCGGGATCCATATCAGGCTGTAAACCTGAAATAGCATCCGGAATAGCTTGCTGGTCTTGATATGTCCGTTTAACGCGCTCTTCAGAGGGAAGCACGACGGCGGGTAAGGTAGGCTGAGGAGCGGGCGCGTTGAGGTCGTCTCTGAATCTGATGCCACGTCGTCGTCCTTCGTCTGTGTTTGCGGTCTTTGCAGACGGCGCGGGGATGAAGACTGCCGGAGCACCGTCTTCGCGGCCAATTTCACGTAGATGCTGCATGTAGTCGTAGTTACTGTCGTCGAATGTGATGCCGTACAGTGCTGCTTCACCCTCGTTTTCGCGGACTTGTTTTGCGGCAGCAGATTTCTGTAGATCCTGGAGGGTTTGGATTTGCGAGGGGCCAGTCAGTGGCATCTCGTACGGCTCTTCTTCCTCGCCATCGTCTGATAATTGTGAATCATCATCCTTTTCTTTCGGCGCAGGAGCATTATCAGGACGTACGCCGATGTATTGTCGCTTTGGTTTGGCTTTCTTCTGGACTTCAACAAAGACACCGGTAGGCGCTTCAGGATCGTGAATGAGGGGATCTTCCTGAGAACGATGAACGAGGCGGTATTTGTGTGCGGTCTTGCGGTTGATGCGTTTGTTGATCACGCTTGAGGGCGCCTCTGCGGGCTGGTCCGGCTTTGTCTGGGATGGTTGGGGATCCATGATGGGGATGCGGTGAGGACTGAATTGGAGTATTGAGACAGAGTGGTGCCAGTCAAACAGCAGCAGTATGCAATATGCAGAGTGACGAAGCTGCGCTTTTCAATACCAGTGAATCAGCAGCACAACAGGTAGATCAGGACTGTGTTTAGGTGATGTTTAGATGAATGGTGGTGACGCTGGTGAGTTTGCTGATTGGGAGTTTGGCATTTTTTTTCGCCCAGCCAGAAAAGCCTTAAACGCGACCCGACTGAGAAAAAAATTTTGACCGACCCGCATCGGGCTAGGGTTTACTGTCTCGAGTGACAACCTGAAAAAGCGACGGCGAGTGTGGAGAAAGTGGAGACGGCTATTGGATGCGGAAGCAGGGAGAAAGTGTATTTGAGGGTGAAGACTGAGGCCTGGTGAAGCTACGGAGGTGGCTTGCGTGGGTGATGTGGGCTTTGCGGAGCTGTCTGGCGCGGATCACCGCGGCCCAGGAAATTGTGATGAGTTTTGGCATGCCAGAGCGAGGTTAGCAGCCGTAGACAGAGTAGTAAAGAGAGGAGATGATTGAAGAAGGGTGTGAACTCGCACAGAAAGCAGATAGCGCTGCCGTAGGTAGTGATCCGGCGGAAGCAGTTGTAGCATTGCCGTTTGTAAGTCCAGTGGCGGTCAAGCAGGGCTTCCTCGTCTAGTTTGTAGTCTGCTACGGTGCTCTGCACGAATTTCTCTCTGACGGGGAATGCTGGGCCAAGTGAGCACGTCGACTCGGGGGCTTGGAGACGCGGAAGCTCTGGCACTGTTGGCGATGGAGGGCGCCGTGGCTACTGTGCTGCGACCTTTTGAGAGACTGGGAGTTGAGTCTGATGAGCTATGATTGCATGTATTTTTTGAGGTGATCTGGTACAAACGGAGGATTTGGCAACGAATCTGACGGTGGCCTTTTGTTGCTGTTACAGGTGCTGTTGAAGGTGCCGCTGGGTGAGTAGAAGTAGGCTGCTGGTTTACAGCATCCGGCTTAGCAGAAGGCGATCTAGAATCAGATGCTGTCTGAATCTTGCCCAGCATGTTGACGACAAGCCAGAGCAGGACCCGGAGGGATGGCGATGTATGATTCAAAGACGGCTGAGTGGTAGAACAGACGAGCCATGTGGGGCCAGGCTAGTAAGCAGATTGAGCAGACATTGGAGAAATCACGCACAGCAAGGAAGACGAGAAAAGAAGTAAAAGCAAGGCAAACAGCAGAGCAAGAGACAGAAAAGAGCAGCACAAAGAAAGCAGGACGTTTAAGAGACAGAAGAGAGCAGAGAAGAAAGAGGACAGCGCTTAGGAGACGCGCGCGGATACAACGCAGCAGCCGCAAAGCAAACAGAGTGAGTCGACGACCAATGGCTATAAAGCAGACACTTGCTTGAATTCTTTTGCTTGCTTGTGGGTTGGATGTATTGGACGGGCTAAGCAGAGAGCAGACGAGCGAGATGGTGAAGAGAGCGGTGGCAGGAGCAGCGGCCTCGCTTTGGTGAGCTGGATCGTGTAGGCGCTGCAGTGCTACTCTGTGCGATTCCACGTACAGGCAGGTGAGCTACGCGCTATTCTTGGTAGCGTTCTTGAGAGTGTCAGTACAGTACAAGCACAGCGATCCAGATATCCAGTCAACAGCTTGGACAGTGCCAGCGGTCGGTCGCGGTGCAACTGCGCTGCTTCGCGGACACCAGCTACGACAGTGGTGGCCCAAAGAGGCAGCATCGGCAACGCGGGCGGTTTCCCAGACAAGCCACTGCGCGACTTTGCCCGCAAACACGCACATACGCACAGCTGAGGCACGCGCGGGCTGTGCGTACCGATGGCAAGCTGCTGCTGGTTGGACATTTCCGGCAGTCTCGGGGGAGGCTTTGCTGCGGACATACAGGCAGTTCTCGTCAGCGGAGCGCGGTCATGTGTGCGATGCCAATGCTCTTGGATTCTTGGTGAATACAGCAGCGGCGCTGTCGCTGTCGTGGTCGCGCAGGAGTCGCACAGCTCACTCGCTATTCACTATTCACTATTTACTATTCATTATCTCACTGCTCTGTGTCTGCCATCTCAATACCATTATATCACTATCGCCACTGCTCCACAGACAACTTCTCCCTTCGAGCAGCTTACTCATGCGGAACAGCCGGCCCGCCCTACGCGAACGGCATCGCCCGCGACGTCGGACCCGAGGCTTTTTTGCATTTTGCCTTTCTTGATAGCGCCGCTCGCAAACATATAACCATCCTGCGTTCTTCACCATTTCCGCATTGCTTCCATGTCTCGTCCTCTCTTACAATCCTCTCCTGCGTCTGCAGCAATGTTCTCTCTCTTCTAGTCTTGCTACCCCCGTTGTGTCGTCGTTAACCATGGCAGCCATCTCCTCCCTCGACCGCTACAACAACAACCTGGCGCTCTTCGAGAGCCACCTTGCCCAGCTCAATGCCCTGCGCCGGCCGCTCACCGCCGCAGCCTTCCTTCCTCAGTCCTCGAAAGCGCCAGCTGCTGCTACTGCTGCTACTGCTGCTAAAAGTCACCGCCATCTCAACCAACACCACTCCGTAGCAGCAACAGAATCAGATTCAAAGCATTCAGTTACCGAAGCAAGCCGCAGAAGCACCCAGCACCGCCGGCGCCGGCGAAGGCCGCTGCACAACTCTCGATTCTCTGATCGCTCAGACTCTGAGCACGATCTGGAAAGTGGCACCTTGGAATACGACCTCGACAACCTCTCCTCGTCCGACGACGAAGAGCTTTCGCGCGGACGCGCCCTGACGCGAGCTGGCGAGCAATTCAGCGACGACTACTGCTCCGGCGCGTCGGGCTCCCGCGTCATTTCCTCTTCCAGGGCCCTTCTCTCTGACGACGAAGATGATGATCAGCTGAGCAAGAGCTTGGGGGGTGCTGATGTCCCCCCTGAAGTACGCGACGAAGTCGCCCGCTTTCAGATGCTACTTGAGCAAGCTAAATTGGAAGAGCGAATGCGCGCGCGTTTTCATATTCACGATGACAATGAAGAAGAACAACTCGACACAGCCTTACGATGTGACGATGACGAAGATGATGATGAATACTACTATAGCAATGGAGATGAAGACGAAGTATGCTTTGGCGACGACAACGCCAATGATGACGATTATGAAGCGGATGAGGAAAACGACGAACGTGTGATGTCTGCGCCCAGTCAAGACTCGTTAAGCTCGTTTGGCGGCGCGCGGAGTTCGTCTTCGGTCTCGAGCTACGCGTCGTCTGAGTCCCCTCAGTTTATGACTGCCCGCAGCAGAAACACTCCGGCAGCTGTTGAGCCGGCGAAGACGACTATGTATCTGGCTGATAAGGATCCCGGACGAGTAGTGCATGTGCAGCACATTGCGAAGGACATTGTTCCCCCGCGATACTGTGAGCGCTCTGCTACGCATGATTCTAATTTGTGATGAGATGATGAGAGATGATGATGATATTGCATTAAGTTACATATGCCCGCGTTTACAATTTGCATGTGAATGAGTTTGTGACTGGCGTTTATTGTTTACAACAAATAGAGCATTGTTATTATATTTTTTTTTTGACTGATTAATGTATGGGATTGACCAACACCGCGCTCCTACATGCTGTAGTAACATAGCCACTAAATTCTCACTCAATCCGCTTTAACCGCGCTGATCATTGTATTTGCTCTCTGAAACGGACGCATTTAAAGTTGTCCAGATATACCGCGTTCGGTAATTTCTAATAAAAGAACTCGGCGTTTCGGGTTTAACCAGCAAATTAGCGTTTAACGACAAAAACGGTAATTCAGGGGAAAAGAAGGATATGACATAATGATTATTTGTTTACTGATTCTTTTTACAATCTGAGCAAGTACAGCCTGTATTTATACAACAGAGCCGCGTGGAATATAATACACAGCAAGTGTATCAAAACAATCAAAGTACCTGCCAAAACTCGTCTGTTTAATATGGCTGAACTCAAACATATTGCACACACTCGCGAATTCGAGTATGATTAGCCCGGCGCTCCTTAATTTATTCAAACTCTCAATCAACCGTCCCTTCATCAGCTTTATGCTCATAGACTCCTCTATAGGTACAGTATCTTACATCGTAGATTCCCAGTCACCTCTTCGACACTGGGAATTCATTTCCAAGAACCTCGTACCAGGCCCTCTGTCTGTCCGCAATATCCGCACAATCTCCCACCCGCATACGCATCCCATCAAACGCCATCACATATCCCACTCCATCCAACTCCGCCTGGTCTTGGGGCATAAATACTGGATACCGAGGCGAAGTGTGCGTAAACACCGTACATTTTGCGCCTACCCTCTTCGCAATCGCAACCGCTTCCGAATAAGTGCAATGCAACTTCATCTCGGCATCGCCAGCCATATCACTCGCAAACGATGCCTCATGTATTAAAATAGTAGATTCGCATGCTTCATCTGCAAACATCCCATTAGGTCGAGTATCGCCAGAATATGACACTTTCAAGCCATCTGCAAATCTCATTATAGCTGAATATGGGCGAGAGTGTCGTGTCCCATGTATCGCATGCACCGTCCTTATATCCACGACCGGAACTGCTTTCTCATCTATCGCGCCCTCATGGACAACAAAACCCTCAGCATCTGCAAAACTCACTCGAGAATTCTTGAAAACGCCCCATTCAGTCAAAAATGTTTGCAATGGTGCCGGTCCTATTACGTATAATCTGTCGCCCTCATTATACTCGGTCCACGCCTCAATAAACGATACAATTCCAAGCATATGATCAGAATGCATATGACTGATAAACACAACCTTAGTACTCCTTACCAACCACTCAAACTCTTCCTTAGCAAACCCACACATACGCAAAAGTCCAGTTGTCGTGCCTTCTCCGCAGTCTAAAAGAATGTTGCCAAAAGACGCGACTATAAGCGTACTTGACACATTCTTGTATGACCCTGGCATAAACGAACCAGTGCCAATACACGCAATCTCAGTATCACTTAGCTGCGCGGGTGGTTTACTAGTATCTGATGGAATTTGTTGACTCGGGCTCCCTGCATCTGCTTCATCACTCAAAGGAATGGTTATCGCACATTCTCCTCCTCGCATCTCAGCTTTTGTACCCACAATCCCGCGCTCAAATTTCTCAAATCCACCAGTCATAGCGGTAGAAGGCATTGATGCCGTCCAATTCGTGAAGCACTGAGCATCTAGCTTCGTCAATGCAACATTCAACTTCGCGAGTCTAGGTAGCGCTATAACACGTTCCCCGTAGCATGGATGACATACTATTTTGTTCGTCGCCCTGACGCTCTTTAGAAGATTATCAATATTTTCTGCGTCGTCTACTTCGCTACCAAATATATATATCGCAAGATCAGGACGCACATCCCGCAGTTTGACCATGGCATCTGCAATATACGACGCATCCGGGATATCAACGACAGCAATCGTGTTCGGCACGGCAACCTCCTTCATAACCATCTCTGGTGTGACTACGACGCCTGTCTCTCCAACTTTACATGAAATTCCTTTTCTTAAATCACCAAATGCTTTGCCGCGCGGGACCCCGAGGTTTGCCGCTGCGTCGGCATCGAAAACTGGTGGTGGGGTGTGCGGGTGTATTAAATAGCAGATTGACTTTGAGATGGATTCGGATAGGTGTGCAACAGGAGTGGCAGGCGAAGGATCAAATTCTCCATCATCTAAATCTGACATGAATACATTTTGCAAAATGCGGTCTACCTCGACGTCGTCTAGCTTTGAACTACTCATCTCCTCATCTTGGACAGAAGATCTGATTTCAATTGGGTCAACAGTAAACCCTGCAATAGAAAACCGATCTTTTGCATCAGAAATAGTCGTCCATGCTTGCTGTCTAAATTCGACATTTCTGAACCGTGCCATTGTCGCTCTAGTCCCGCGCGGTCCCCAGATCCTCTTGATCTGCTTCTTCTCTGCTTTCAAGTTCTTATTCGCCTCTCCCATTGTGATCAATAAAGTAGCAAGTCCTCCCACCGACTCAACTGATGATCCTCTTCCCGTAAGCAATACTGTTTCGACATTATTTATCTTGAACCCGCTGTTGTTTGATAACAGCACCCGCTGAGCTCCCTCGCTAACTCGACCTATCAAGATCCGGCTATGACTACTGGTGAACGTAGACGCTAGCTCAATAAGCGTAGATGGACTGTCCGCAGTCGCATGTGCAACCACCCGCGCTGAAATCATACAACTCCAAAGCGTCCTCTAAATCCAGCTACTTTCACCAGCAACTGCAGTGAATAAATAGATTCGGAGTGCAATGACGAAGTTCCTGATCCCTGCGGCTCCAAGAGCGAGTCACGTGCCCAGTTGCAATTGGAAGATGAGCTGGATGGATAACCAACCTGACGCCAGCCTGGGAACAGCTATTAAGTGCTTTGGTGCTTAGAGCTGGCGATAGAGAGTTGAATTAGCCAGGTGCTTGTGAGGTATGGATGATGGGAAGGGAACGCTAATGTATCAGAGGAGTATCATACTGACTTCATCCAGCTGACTGCACGCAGAATCAGCAATCAAGCATCGCGCAATGTCTCCTCCTTCGGATTCAAGCAGCGACGCCATCGTCGAGGCCGATGGCTCCACAGATTTTGACATGGGAATTGAGGCAATTATCAACGAACGCACTTCGTCTGTCGAGGGATACGCGTTGCCTACAAGAACACGAGCATTGGCAATGCACGATCTGATCGATACTTATGTACTTCAGTTGACTATCGGCTGTGGCAGAGGCGCTCGCAAACAATCATACGAAGACAGGAATGGGGAAACGCAAGATGAAGACAAAGAAGGCATCTTGAGCGGATTCTGTGATACTAAATTTTGCGCCTCGTCAGCGTGGTTCAAAACATGGATTCGCGGGAAAGAACTCAATGAATACACAGCGAGACAGATTGCCTGGCAACTAGCCCGAACAAAGGGCCAGACTGCCATTTGTGACGCTATAACATCAAAACATTCTGACAAGAAGCAGCAAAAGACCATCACCCCTGCAGGCTCAGACAAGATCTGCGAAGTGACAACAGACCAGCAGGTGCACCAGCAAGAGCAACGTCGACGGAGACACAAAGAAATCGACGGAAGGAAAGTCGGAACTGCGAATTTTCACGCTCGTATTTACTCCCAGCCCTCGACCGTATCAGCCGATTTCCGCAATATAATTTTTTCTGGAAGATTGCTCAGTGAGCTGACAACGATCGATGATTTCTTTACTTTGCGATTCGCATCCAAAGACACCGAAACAACCAGCACATTTGTTCAAACCTCACTGATCCGCGTGTTTTCCGAAACAGAAGAGATCGTTCGCACAATGTGCTCAGGACAAGGCGAGATGTGCCGATTTATCAACCGCATGCTAGACGACATCATGCCTAACTCCGACACCACCGATTTTGCCGCAATTATTACCGCCCTGGCAATGGGTATTCGTAAACTGACGGCGGCTCACGCTCAGCAGTATGAGAAAGTGCCAATAGGAGAATGGTTTGACGAGGAACGATATGAGGATGTGCACAAACTAATGATCTACACTCAAGCAGTTGTGTATGCTACCTGCCTCGCAGTGATGCTTCTGCGTCGCTATGTCTTGCAGATTATCTCAGAAAGCATGCGAGCCACCGTGGAGATGTCTGCTGGTGCTGCGTACAATACACTCTGGTCTCCTGCAAACGCATCATTTCGGGTTCTCTTTGTTGAAATCCTACGCGTCGCGGCTGCAAAGCACATCGACATCACTGCCAGAAAGTTTGATCTTTGCTTTGAAAGAGCCGAAAAAAAGAGAGCTCCGAAAGAACTCTCTACTCTGCGTCGTATTGAGAATATTCTGAGCGAAGTGGATGGAGAAGAGTCGCAAGAATGTTTTTTTGTCCTTGGTTGCTGGGCGCGCTCGTTCGTCGACGCTCACTGGCCGCGCGGAGAGTACTCCACCGCCGTTAAGAAATCGAGTTTTGTAGCGAAGGCGATCGAGCTTTGGCGCGAAACAAAGGCGATGAATAGACGAGTTAATGGCGAGGTGCCGATGTTTAACCGTCTTGCAGACTTGATACCAAAGACGATATTTGCATCTTACAACTCCATCGATCGAGATCAGTATGTTCATGTGCTCGATTGCGCTCAAGTGATTTTCTCGCTTTCTACATGCATCGAGATTCTTCGTCATAGATCTCTCAGCTGTATGGTTGAAAGCTATCGTCATGGAGTTGTCAAGTCGACTCTAATCTCGCTGATTACCAGATACTATCCGAGTTCGTCGGCACAACACCTTCGCGCGCCATATCAGCAGCAACTCGAGCAGCAACAACGTGAAATTGATGAAGAAGCGTTAGGTCCTCACGGCTCTGTTGTGTTTTCGACCGATGGTGGCACTTATACACCGACTGCTGCGTCGGCCGCTGCTGCAGTGAATGGCAATCCGAGAGGAAGTAACAGGGTGATTCTGAGCTCGTTAGGTCAACGCGTAAGTTTGCAGTACGCAATGGCAGATTACGTTAAACTATACTTTTTGTTGGATGTCACGCGCGATGATGTTCTAGGATCAGTCATCTCGGGAGTACGGTCGGCAATGCTTTCAAACACAATCACAAAGCCTCTCAAAGTCCGGTTTGGCACAGGCGAAGAAGGCGTCGACTACGGCGGTGTCCAGGCTGAACTCTTCCGCTCAATTGGCCAGCAAATTTGTGATCCTTCATACGGAATGTTCGAACTTGACGAACAATCTCAGAGAGTTTGGTTTTCGAAGTCGTGCGTGGATGGAGTTGAGCGGTTTGAGGTCGTTGGAACGTTGATGGCTTTGGCGGTATATAATGGTTGTACGATTAGTACTGCGTTTCCGGAAGCTTTGTTTTCGCTGTTGCTTGGAGAGACGCCGACTAATTTTGATCACATTGCTGACTTATATCCTGTAAGTCCTTCTCTGCTTTACTTTTTATTTTTCAATGACTGAACTAGTTGCTTTAGACGGTGGCGGCAAATTTGGAAAAAATCTTTGATCTCGGCAGAGATGTGGATCAGCTAGGTTTGACATTTGAGTACACATATGAAACGTTAAATGGTCCAGTGACAGTGCCGATGCGAGGTGATCCTCATTTGGCAGTGACATATGACAATTGCCGCCAGTATATCATGGACTACACCCGGTTCGCAACTATTGAGTTAGTAAGACCATATTTTGAGGCATTCCAGCGTGGATGGCGCAGGCTTATGCCTGATTACATTACACAGATGTTTTCGGCTACAGAGTTGTTGAAGCTTGTCCAAGGTGCTGAAGCAGAAGAGATTTCGGCCAAAGAGCTTGAACAAGTTGCATACTACGACGATGGATATTTGCCTACGCATCGCAATATTATCTGGTTCTGGGAGATTGTGAATGGATTTGACGCTGAAACCAAGCGCAAACTGCTTGAATTTATCACTGCTTCAGATCGTGTGCCGATAGTCGGAGGACTGTCTAGTCTTAAGATAATTATCCAGCGAAATGGACCTGATTCAGATAGGCTGCCAACATCGTTGACATGCTTTGGAAGATTATTATTGCCAGAGTACAGCAGTAAAGAGAAACTCGAGCGTATGTTGCGAACGGCCATTCAGCACTCGAAGGGGTTTGGATTGGTGTAAAGATGTATTATTTGTAATATATTGTATAAATTAGACACATGAGCTTTTAGAAGTGCATATGATTAGTTGAGAGAGAGAAGACCCTGGCGAAGATCAGCAATCAGATCATCAGTATCCTCAACACCGATGGAGATTCTCAGCAAGGATTCAGAGACATGCTCGTCTGTCATTGCACGCCATTCAATGAGACTTTCTACACCACCGAGGGACGTAGCATGATGGAATAATTTGAGTTTTGAAGGCAATTGTTTAGCTAGCTCCATACTCTTAAGCTCAATTGAAAAGGTGGGAGAATGCAAGCCGTTTGGCATTTGCAGAGCAACGAATTCTTCGGTTTGTAAGGACGAGTGATGGATATTGGCCAGAACAGGGATGGTGCCTTTCTCGAGTTGCTGGGCAAGAAAAGCGACGATGAGAGCGGCGCTCTTAGCCTGCTGAGTAATACGCAGCTTGTAAGTACGCAAGGAACGCAGAAGCAGCCAAGCTTCCATGTTTCCAGGCTGAAGACCAAGAATGCTGCGATCCTGGCGTAACTTCTCGTGCACGGCCGGGTCCTTTGTGACGAGGATTCCGGCGAGCAAGTCCGAGTGGCCGCCAAAGTACTTTGTAGCCGAATGCATGACTAGATCCGCGCCTTGCGCAAAGGGATCTTGAATTGGAGGAGGAGCGAATGTGGCGTCGACGAGAACTTTAGCACCGCGAGAGTGGGCGAATTCTGAAGCTTTGCGGAGGTCGCTAGCGACGCCGGTCGGGTTCAGAGGCGTTTCGACGTGGACGACGTCACCGGCGGCGACTGATTCGTCGTAAGGCGGCACTTTTTCGATTCCGGCACCGGCTGCGGAGCCAAAGCGGGAGAGGATAGCAAGAACGCCGTGACAGCCGTGGTAGCCATCACCAATTGCAACACGGTGAGGTTGCAGATGAGTGATGGCTGCAGTGAAGGCAGCGAGACCGGAGGAGTAGAGTACAGCATGGCCATCAAAGAGACTCGAGAGAACAGCTTCGACACGTTCAGTGACTGGATTTCCGAATCTGGAGTAGATTTGCTCGCCGGGTTTGGCGATGCGAATGTCGTGGTCTCTGGCGCGTTTGAGCTCGTCGGGGTCGGAGGAGTAGTGGTAGATGGTGGATACGTGAAGCGGCGAAGCGACGTCGCGGACGAGAGCCAACTCGTCGTCGGCGTGGACGGAGAGAGAGGCGATATCAAGAGAGTCCATTGGAGAGCAGGCTGATTGTGAGCAATTGTAGTTGCTGTTGAGAAGTTTTGGGAGATGAGCGGTTGTGGCCGCGAGTGGTGCGGCAACCGGCCAGTATCCGATGTTTGTTTACTGTGATTGAGTGTGGAAATGGCTGTATTGATATCTAATAAATCCACGGAGTATACTATGTGATTGCAGGCGGTTATTGTGCTGCTGAGTGCAGCAGCATTATCAGAATGGCGTCTGTGTGCTGTATTCAGGCAGGTTTGTGGGCTGGATCAGCCTGCTCAGAAGAGTCTATTGCGCTTATCGCGATACCGCTCAGCCAGTCCGTCCCTGGAAAAAGGCCCAAAATACACCAGCCAGCCAGCCCGCTCAATCGTGCAACCGCGCAGTCGCAAGCGCAGCATCCAGCAAGCATTCCAGCGTCCTCACAGCTGTACCCAGCCGTGCCCCGGCGGAAGCTCATCACCTCCTCGCGTGCCGTTACGTAATCACCACGTGTGCTGTTCTGCACACCGGGCTGTGTGCTGCAACTCCTGTCTGCATCGTCACCACCTGCTTCGCGCCGTTCGCGACCCTCCTTGCGCGTCCTCTCTCGTCTCGCGGCCCTGTTCTGTTCAGCAGCACAGCAGCTTCCGCGGTGCTGATCCGGCAGCAGCAGCACAGCTACGCGTCTAGACCAGAGTACAAGCCCCGCACACACACCGACAACACAGCGCAGGCATGTCGCGCAAGCCGCCGCGAAAGCTGTTCAGTGGTTCGTCGCCGGCAACTCTCCTCCTCAGCTCCTCTCTCGGGCTCAATTCGATCTCCAACGCGCTTCCGATGGCAGAGACCTTGCCCACTACAATCCGCAGACTCTCCGCAGCGCCGCCGCCTCCGCAGGACCTGCTCGACGCGGTCTCGACGTCCGGCAGAGCGTCCTTCGGCGGCGACGCAATCCCGCTCGGAGACATGCTCGCGGTTCCCGGCTCAGACGCGGCCTCCGCCAACGCGCGTCCCGTGTTTGCGACCGTCGCGTCCTCGTCCGCGCACGCCCACGGCGCGTCCTTCACGTCCTACTTGACCGGCCCCGTCGCAATCGTCTCGAGCTCCCTCACCATCGGCCTCTCTGCTTCCGTCGTCGCTTGCATCGTCGGTCTGACATCAATCGAGTATGCGCTCAGCGTCAACCCGGCCTTCCTCGCCTTTGGCTCCTGTCTCGTCGCCGCGCTCCTCCTGCGCTTTGTTATTCCCTCACGGATCCTCCTGCTCTCGTCTTCCGCGTCCGCCATGTCAGCGACAGGCGCCGCAACCGTCACCGCGGGCTCCAAAATGCAGGTCTCCTCCGTCTTCGCAGACAAAAGACGCTCCTATCGCGCACTTGCCCTCGGCGCCCTGCAGGCGCTTTACATTATTATGTACGCTTTCTCTGCCTCGAGACAAAACATGACCTCTATGCACATGAACTACTTCTCCGCCCTGCCGCCGCTCGACACCGTCCTGCAGGTCTTTCTCCTGCGCGTCAAGCTCAAGTTTTCAATCCGCTCCATCGCCGGCGGCGCCATCAACTTGATCCCGCAAGCTCTCTCGCTGATCTCGCGTGACTGGTCCGTCGGCTTCGAAGCAATCCCGGTCGCTGTCACGCAGACCCTCTGGTCCTACACCATCTTCCTCGAGCAAGCTGCCACCGAGTCCACCGCCTGGCTCGCAACCGTCTACGTCGCGTTCTTGGTCTCAGTTGGCATGCTCTCGCCGATCGCCATTGGCTGGTTCCTATACGATCTCTACATTCCTGCAATCACCGGTGCTTCCTTCGATCGCTATGGCCTGATCTCTCTTGCTGCAATCTGCCTCGTCAACGGCACCCTTTTGCTGGTCCTTTTCCTCGCCTCGGGATTCTTAATAAAATGGTCCTCAAGCGCTCACATCGTCGTTCTTGTCTCAACCGCTTCGACTGTCTTGATTATCGCTTGGTCGCACGTGCTCTCGCCATTGTTCATGACCCTGGGCGCCGGCTTGACTATCATTGCTTGGGCGGTATATGTACGCTAATTAAACAAACCGGGTTGAAAAGATTACTTATGAAAGGTGTTTGATCATTGTAGAATTTTCAAAATAATCAATTGTGCTCTTTTTGTATCTCTGAGAGGATTGTATGCGATATACAAAGATTTGTGGACTGGTGGATCTTAAAGGAGCCTTTTCTCTTTTTTTTTGGTAGGATATTATATATTTTTGGTAATTCTTTTTATTGTTCTTCGTTTATATTCGAGCCTTTTCATCTTCTTGTATTTACTTTGAACACAACTTAATAGTTAAATATATGAAATTATGCAATTCTATAAAACGAGCATATGTACAACTTTACAAAAATCTACCCTGCGTCACCGCCTTCTCTTCCTTCTGAGCCTTTATCAAATCAGCATTCATCTGGTGAAAGATCTCTGATAGTGGACGCGACCATGCCCCCTGGCAATTAAAGTCCTTCACCTTCATAATCATGCCATCATATGCTACTCCGACCTTTACCTCGGCGCGCCATTTAGCTGAGCGTGAGTTGTTCTCCTGCGTGTCACGCGCAGCTGTCTCGAGCAGGAATTTTCCAATCGCATCTTCATTGAGATTAGCCAGATTACTGAGCCAGCGGCCATTAGAGTCGTGTGCAGCCGCGGGAAACACGGCATATCGCTGGGAAAAGTGAGTCAGAAGCACATTGCGCGCGTTCATAACATAACCAACGCCCATTGCCTCTGACATTGTCGAGTGGCGCTTGGCAATGGCCCCCGGAAGCAAATCGTCTTCCATTGTCGCTTCATGAATCAATAGATCTGCGTTACGACCAATAGCTGCAAAGGCAGAATTAGGTCGAGTGTCACCGGAATAAGCAATCTTATAGCCATTGTCAAAAGTGATTGCTATGCTGTGAGCAGACTGAGCATGATAGGCGCGGCATGTGGATATTGATGCAATCTTCATGTCTCGACACAGACTCCTGTATGCAGAAACATATCCGCTGTTTGCATTCAACTCAGGCTCATCCGATCGAAAGAAACCATTGTCCATGAAATGCACATTGGCGAGTAGACCGGGATAAATCTGCTCCCACTCCTCAAGCCATGAAAAGATTCCTCGTGGACCGATCAGGTACAAGTTCTTGTTTTCAGATATAGGACTTTCGCCCGTCCTCAATCTCTCCATTTCATAGTTTTGAATAGCGGCGTCGCGCTCTCGCAGCATTGTGAGAATACCAAAAAAGTGGTCAGCATGCATATGGCTTAGAGCAATCACACTGATTTCCCGTAACAATTTCGGTAATTCGTCTCCGTACATTCGTCTCAAATTCTGTAGCGTTGATTCCCCAACATCAAAAAAAATCGATTTAGATGGTATAGTCTTAACCCGGTTTTTGGGGTCTAGTGAATCTCTGTAAAAAGGAAATCGCACTAGAGTACCAATAACATTTCTAAAAACGCCTGGAGTTGCAGATCCCGTTCCACAGGTTATACAAGTCACGTTAGAAAACTGTTTCGGACGACGAGCTAACGCTGCCGCCGCCTGCATATCGGTCTCATCGTCAGTAATGAACTCGATTGAAGAAGAGCTTCGCCGACGTTTACGTTTACTGGCGGCATATTGTGTCTGCTCGTGGCTTGCTTCTGCAAGCATTATGTTGGCAGGGCGGTTTGGATTCCGGTCAATGATCTCGTTGTACATATCGACCGCTGAGTGTGCCAGCATATCAGGATCTCGCCAGTCGCCTGTGGCAACTTTAGCAGCATTAGAGCTGATGAGATTACCTTTTAAAAGATAAGTCGTACCTTGCAAAACAGGCAGTACTGTAAGTTCAGGTCGAGATGCAGACACAGCCGACTTGATATCCGGGCTCGTAGGCCCTTTAGCCTCCTGGTTATCTTCAATCTTCTTTTTCTTCAGCTTATTCTTCTTTTTATTGCTGTTTTGCAAAGCACTGCCGGTAAGTTTAATCACAGGAGATTCTGCAGGAGTGTATTGATCCGGGATCAATTTTGCTGCTGGTGTGATTTGTAATTCGCGAAAATGAGTGGGCGATATCATGCCGAGTGCGACGTTGAGTTGTGCTGCACGATTGAAGGTGAGAGTATTGGGCGCATAATCAGGATGGTATACAAGGTGCTATAAAATGTTAGCGTATCTTGATATAGTGGAAATGACAATGAAAAATCATACGTCGCACTCCGGACCAAATGACTTCATAAATGAAATATAGTCCTCATTGAACGGGTCGACTTCTGCTCCCAGATAATGTACAACAAAGCCATACACTGAACGCTTAGTGTACACGGAATTCTCGTCGGCTTCTTCTAAAACTTCTTCAAACGAGTTTACATCGGTTTGAAGACCCGCTGCATACTGACTCGGTCGGGGAATGTTTGCGAACCAGTTTTTCGTTTTTGCATCAGCAAAGTGGGTCATTGTAGGGATATCAATAAACGCCATACGTCTCACTGGTTCTGCAATGCCGAGAAGCATCTCAGGAGTGATTACCAAGCCATCATCACGCGTCCAGCTGATACCCTGAGTGAGACCTCGCCGTTCAGGACCGGCGGGAACCTTGTATTCAGCAGCCTTCTTTTGATCAAATTTCCCGCGGAAAGGGCGAGGCTGGATGATGTAGCTCATTGATGGTGCTGTGTTGCCGATGAGGTTATTTGGAGTTCGGATAAGTTCTTGTGGTACGATCTCTGAGTTCGTGGTCGGTCTCGCTGTCGACGTTGATGAAGAGGGGAACATTCTGCTAATGATTGAGGAAATGTATGAAGTCAGCTTTTCGGAAGCTGGCTGTGGTTTTTTATTGATGAGTTCAACAGGAACGACGGAGACAAATTCATCAGTGATGTCCTCTGTAGCGTGGCGGACAGAGACATCAAAGCCATCGCGAACGACGAATCTGCGCAAAGACGCGATGGCCCAGGGAGCGTTGCGGTCGCCGTAGACTGCGAATCTGTCGACACACTGATCGGTAAGGGTGAGCAAGAGTCCAGGCAGCCCACCCATTTGGTTTGACCAATCTGTTCTTCCAGACAAAAAGACGGTTCGAAAGCGATGCGTGCGAAAGCCGTGCTCGATACATAACCGCTGGAAGCCCTCACCGATTCTGCCAAAGAGGTACGATTTGCCCTCGATTTCGAGCTCTATCGCGCACGCGGGAAGATCAGTTGTCGGCTGAGCCAAAACACGTGCACGCAACAGACCCGCGCCGTTTGGGATGTCTGCCATGTCCGTTGTGAGGTACCTGAAGCTGCGCAGATGGCAGAGCAGTACAGCGCTGGTGGAGTGGCGATGGATCCAGGCTCCGCGGAGCTGCTGGATGTGATTTGTTGATAATAGCGTCGTCGCGATTACTCAGGCCGCGGCTGCTGTATACAATGCGACAGTCGTGCAGCCTGTAGTGCAGCTGGCCCGTAGGAATGATTGGGGGCGCGTGAAGAAGCAGCTCGTGATGCTGTTCCGAGGACATTAACGCGTCCAAATTTTTTTAGTTGCTAACTCCCAGCTGATTAGAGTTTAAATACTTAGAAAGGGCTTATGTAATGTACACTATTGGATTGTGGAGGGGAAATTGGAGGGCTTTGCCGAAAGAAGTATTTGGTAAAAAATTAAAGTGTAGGATTGCAAGAATTTCATGAATACAGTTGCTGGATGCTGTTTGAAAATGATGGTAGCGCATGAGATGAGTAATCAGGTCTATTGTGATTACTTAATATGTATTTTTGACACTTAAAAGGCAGGTTTTGGAAAGCAAGCCAAAGAACAGTGAATGACCAAAGATTATAAAGCGGAGTTACTCAAGATGAGAGCCGAGTGCAAGGCAGGAAATGTGACGGCAAGAAGAGAGTTGACGAGGAGGTTTGATGGCGGAATGTTCCGTAAAAGGAACAAAGTGCTGACAGTGGGCTTAGTAATGCGCTAGCATCAGAACAGAATGTTCAACGAGGATATTTGCGGATACAATAGGAAATAACCACATAATCAGTCGCAATACACAATTCTGTTTTGAAATAGTTTTTATCCTGCGCTCTGCTCGTTTTCGTCCGTCCAAAGCATGCATTCCAGCTCTTCTCACATTCACCAAATCCGTCTCATGAAACTGCCCTAATTCAGGAAATGTGAGCCCACATTATTCCCTGACTAATCATACACGCAATTTATGATTAATTTAAAAGTCAAATGTGATATTTGAACTTAATTTGAGTGCCGCACGGCGCCGTCAGCTGGATCCGGTTAGTCCATTTTACAGTCTGGGGACAGATACTCGAACTAGGCACGCCAACATTACAGGTTCTCTGGCACCCATCACAACACTCAACGGTCGGGCGTACTTGTTTCCACCTCACTTCTGCTCCGCCTACATCTCACTATTCGGCTCCATCTTCACCATCTGCACCACTCTCTTCTTCCCTATAGAAAGCTCCCTTGCGCAGCAGCAGCAGCAGCAGCAGCGGCAACACAACAGCGATGACGGACCGTCAGCAGCAGCAACATCGCCTGCCGAACCCGGCCATCACCAAGCTCTCCGCCGCCGATAGCGAGGCCTCGCCAGTCAGTCCTCTATCGCGTCCTGCGCCATGGAGCGACCTCGACATCAACTACTGTCGCGGCGAGCAGCAACAGCAACCCTCGCGCGCTGATTCAGTGTACTCCGCTCGCTCCTACACTCCCTCAATCCGCTCCGCGAGGACATCCTCCTCGGGCATCTCCATCCCATGGTCGTCCGCCTCGTCTGTCTCCGGCGAATCTATCATGTCCCGGCTCTCTGTCGAGGAACCGGCAGACTTCTACCCTTCGTCCGTGCGTGTCACCGCACCTGAGGGAATGGGCCTCGCCATCCCTCTCCGACACGACTCGCGCGGTGCCGCGCTCGTCTCGCCGCTCGCCTCGATCTCAGAGAACAAGCTCGACCTGGTCGCCGAACTCGACGTCGTTGCCCAGGACTGCCGTGCCGTACTCGAACAGGCCGGCCGACAGCTGATGGATCTCTCCAAAGCGGCCTCATCGCTCACCCAGACTCTCAGAATCGCCGCTACTGCCTGCGCCCGTCAGCAACTCCAACTCCAACAACTCCAGCTCTCGCCTGCCTCGTCACCGGCCCTCGCCTCAATCCTGAAAGTCGTACTTCACTTCTCTGATAACTTGCTTGTTGGCCTCCCCTATGCGTCTGCACGTTCGCTTCTTCTCCGTGCTGCAGCCGACTTGGGCGTCGCCTTGAAGCTTGTCGCTGCATACTCACCTGCTCTCGCCCCTCCTCAACCGCGCAATTTTGCAATTTCTCACCACTACGAAAAACCAGACACTCCAGCAAAGGCAGCCCTTGGAAAGCTGAACCAGCTTATGGACGTTCTTCCTCAGCACCAAGTCTTCTTGGAGCAGGATGGTGCTTTCGTTGCTCCCATTGCCAGAGGTTTCTCTGATAGTTTTGCCGTCATCTCGGTTCTCTTTGGTGTTCCCGCCCCCACTAATGCTGACCATGACTCGGTCACTGCTCTTTGGGACGTCACTGAGGATATCCATTTCTTTTGCCAGCGCAACCGTATTCTTGTCGCTGCGGGTAAAGTCTCTATGGCCGGCTTCCGTGCTCCATTCCGGACTTCCTCTGCTGAGGTCCCACCGATGTCTATGTCCATTGCTACTGAAGACGCTGAGACTCTTAGCGGCACTCTTGGTGGATATGTTTACCCCAAAGTTGACGCGAGCGACCCATCATTGGCAGCGTATTCACAGTCCGCCTTTGCTATGACCTGTGCCCACGTCTGCCTCACAGAGTCCAAGGTTCGCCGACCTCCTGTCTGTGTGCCTTCCACTGTTCTAGTCAACATGTACCGTGACACATTGCTGAAAGAGTATGCCCGGTATCCACCACATTCTGACGAACGACGTGCATTCAAGCGCGCTGTATCTGCTCTTGACTCTCAGTACCCGCGCCAACCTGGCGGTCGCTCGAATCCTCCTCGTCTGGGTGAGGTTCTTTGGGGTGAACGTACCCTTGCCAACGGCATGATTTCTGATGTCGCCATTATTCGATGCCGACAAGGTCTCAAGCCTGCCGACAACGAACTTGGAGACGACGTGCCGTTTGCGGAGTTCGATCCCTCCTTAATGTTCACTAACTTGAGTGTGCGCCGTGTCGTTAAGCGTTTAGTACCTGGTCTTGAAGTTTTCAAGTACGGCTCGACTTCAAAGTTTACCACCGGAAAGCTCAATGGTCCACGCCTAATTTACTGGGCTGATGGAGCTTTACAATCCTCGGAGTTCGTTGTTGCGGCTGCTCCTTCGGGAATGTTCGCTACTGGCGGTGACTCTGGGGCTTGGATTCTCCGTAAGGACGGTATCTCGGGTCTTGGTGTTGTTGGTATGCTACACGCGTACGACGGTGAGCACCGTGAATTCGGCCTCTTTACCCCAATGACCAGAATCCTAGATCGCCTGCGTGATGTTACTGGAATCGAATGGGGAGTTGTTGGCGCGAAGGATGTCGACTCTGCTGACGAAGATGAGGTTATTGGAGGATCCGAAACCTCTGATTCGTCATCTAGAGGATTTGACTCAATCGCCGATTCATCTAGTGATTCAGAGCTCGAGTAGATGTTTCTCAATAATCTTTGTGTACGACGGATTTTCCACGTGTTGTTATCGTCTTGAGGTTTGCAGATATATGATTATGAGACGGTCTTTGTGTATTATTTTATGATTTTTTTATCTTGGCTCGGTAAATTGGTTTTTCATTTTTCCTTATCTCTTTTTTTTATTTTATGATTGTGTGTTTAGTGTCAGGTACATAGAAGAAGGAATGCACAAGAAAAGGCGAAGCAGCATTCAGCGAAGCTGCTAAACAAGTGGAGTTTTTTGTTTTCTATATATACACGGATATATATTTAATATTTACATTTATTTGCAACTTATACAAACATGCGTAGGTTGTCATCTTATCGGGCGCAATTAATAAGTTTGATAGAGCACAGCGCTGCGGCTCAGAGTCGATGTCTCACTTCGAGGCACACAGAATAAGTATCCGGCACTGACTGATACGTCACTGATCCGCAAACCCCGCGGTCTTTTCCCGGCAGTCTTCCATATCCTTCGCCGCAGAGGACACGTGTGGTACCTGTTCTGCTACAAATATAAATATCAGTCATTTTCGCTGCTGCGTCAAATAAAATATCAGAAGCCAGACCGGCAAGGACAGAAAGAGAGAGAAGCAGCATGCGAGTAGACCACCCAGCCATGGATCCGCATGGTAAATCGCGTCTGCCGATATCCGTCATCGAGTCGTCGTTGCCATACGTCGCTCCATCAAAAGTCACACTTCCAGACGGTCGGGCAGCTACTATCTACGCGTTTTTCCGGAGTGACGACGGTCTGAACGTCGAGCTTTGCACCGAGAACGAGGGCGAGCGAGTCGTGGTGGAGGATATCGATAAGCTGGCGACGGTGCTGTGCGACATGCTCAATCGAGAGATTGAAGGAGGCAAGACATAGTGAGTCGGCACGCTACATCTCACTGCCTACAGCTAACACCCGTGTTCAATTTAGCCCGCAGCTGGACATCCTCTCGTTCGCTGAGTTCAAGGCGTACTGGTACGCAACATTCACTGCCGTCCTCATCCTTGACTCCGACTCGGGATCACTTGATTTCACCAATATCTCTGAGCGCTGCCTGGGATCGTTCTACATCAAGCCAAACTATCCTGGTCGGTGTGGGCACGTGTGTAATGGCGGGTTTTTGGTCTCCGAAAACGCAAGAGGACAAGGCGTTGGTAAGACGCTAGGCAAGCAATATGTCTCCTGGGCACCTCAATTGGTACATATTCCCATATTTATGATTCCATACCTTTCTTTACTGACACGATTTTTTTATGAGCTATAGGGCTTTAAATCTTCCATATTCAACCTCGTGTTCGAAACAAATATTGCTTCACAACGCATTTGGGACCGCCTCGGCTTCGAAAAAGTCGGACGCGTAAAGAAAGCTGCTTTCGTTAAGGGATACAGTGAGGAGAATGGTCTTGCGGATGCATTTATATATGGCTATGATTTCACCCGATAGTCCTCTAGAGATTGGGACTTTGCCCGTAATCATCGCAGTGTAATATACACTCTGCGACGATTTCACTCATTTGGAACAATATATAGAATTTTCATTAACAATCATGCTAATAGACTGTTCTTCTAAAAAATTTGACCATTTCCAATAGGCATGTACGCCGAAGAGTAGAGATGATATATAGTTAATTTAGGTTGGCAGTGATCCTGTTTGGTGAGCGGAGTCCATTGCGCAGCTGCGCCCTGACCACTTCTCCCAGCGCGCGAGTAGCAATTTGCTAGCTTTGGTAATGACCGCTACTTAGCCAGTAGTCCACTTGACTATGCTGGAGATCAGACTACTATTTTCACAGAGCTGGAATTTATGTATGTTACAAGTATAAAATAAAAATAGTATAACAGAGAGTATATCATAGACGGACAGGCATCCGTAGTCATCAACAGTTATCCGTTAGAGTAGACCATTCTAACACAGCATCAGTTCAGAGACTCTCGTTCATTCTAGGTAGTCTTAGATGTGGGTAAAAATCAATCTATGGTAGCTGATAATCTCTGCAACTAAGAGTTAGTAGTGATACCACACTGCGGGATAAGACCCGTCCATACTTGAGTAAAGAAAGTACGACAGCGGCAATGTTCAGTGATCCTCAGTGATGCTGTAGTGATGCAGCGATGATTCGGTAACCATCTGTAGTGCAGCGTGCTCCCATACTCATGTTACAAATACACGAACTGCACACGTTATATATTTTTCAATGATCTACAATATTATTCTAACATTTGACGCGAAGTTGTCCTGCACAGCATCGCTATGGGTAAAACCCCTTACACGTTAGGCGAGTAATAACCAGTAAACATCTTTGGATTGCGCAACTGTAACTCAAGAGTATATCTGCAATATTGCTAAATCTTGCGTGAATTAAATACATACCGCTTCTTTAAAGAAAATCGATGATGGTATGGGCATCGAAGTCAAC
>JAJLXK010000054.1:0-34001 GCA_030571195.1 Myxozyma geophila | reverse complement strand
AGCGCTCCTTCCTAATCGAGTAATCAGATGCATCCACACAACGCTCCACAACCCATGATTCTCAGTCTGTAGCATCTTTCACTTCTACATCACATTCTGAGTCTGGGATTTGCACCGCTGCATGCTTTGCTGACCTGCTTACTGGCATTTGTTTTGGGTTTGCAACAGTATCGGGCCGTTTAGTTTCATCTGAACAGCCTCAGAACCCTATCGATAAGAACAGTCTGGCTCAATATAAGACACGATAGACAATCTCACATGTGACAAGCTGTTGATACCCACAAGCATCTGATACAGTATTTATACTACTAATCTACCTGATTTATCATATTGTCTAATATACTATCGCCAATTGACCAAGTAGATTTATATATTGGGTATATTTATATATTAGGTATACCTACTATAAAGAAAATCTAATCCAGTAACTCCATATAATACAATATGCTCACTCGAACAAAAACAACACAAACATCATCGCCGGCGTCGCGCATTTGACTCATGCTCATCTTCAACAGCCGATTCTAATATGCTTAACCTATCACCTGTCTCATCATCCTCATCACGCCGGCTCCGTTTTTCGTCGTTCGCTTGCCGGCTTTCGACTTCGGTAACACGAACAGTACTACTTGCGCTGCTCTCATCTTCCTCCGCAGTCGCTACCGCAGCATTTCCTATCAACACACTTCGCATCGTAAACTCCGACGCAGTAGCACTGTCGAGGACATCCAGCTCTTTCTTATTAAACATCTTTGGCAGTAACGTCGCGAAGGCAGCATACCCCAACAGCACTGCCGGGAACGCGACCGCGGCAATCGTCTGCGTCACGGCAAACGTCGCGCCAAAGCACAGTAACTCTAGAAGCACAAAGAAATAGATGGATCGTTTGCGAACTTTCCGAAGCGGTTCTTTGCGAGCGGTTAACGAGTGATCCGTGAAAAGGTAATATATCTTCACCATCACACCATTCGTCTGTAATACTCCAAGCTAAAACATTATCAATAAACGACTCTCTATCTCAAAGATCAAGAAATACATACCCCCATGATAAAAAACACACCGGCCAAAACAGCTTGCGGCACGAGCCCAAGCACGATCAACAGCGGCCTCGACATGGTTGCCAGAATCAATAAGCCATGTGCAAAATTACTGACACGCTGCTCAATTACTTTTACTGCCACTCGCTCGTATTTTGGTTCTTCCTCATCGTCTTCGTCCCTATGTTCTATGTCTGCAGAGTCAGACGCTGCAGTCACTGGCCTTACGCGCACATCTCTGATCACGCACAGGGCGTTTGTATGAAACGGTGCTTGCGGGATCAGCCCATTTGGCGCCGGCACACCCAAAATTCCCGCCAACCCCGTGCAGACACCCAATAATAAAAAATCCCAATGAAAAGCCGCCGGTTTCTTGAGCGGAAACTCTTTGCCTTGACAGATCAACGAGGATACATTGTGATCAAAATAAAACAGAATGGTGAGTAACAACGCGAACGGGATTGCCAGAAATACTTCTCCCACGGAAATATCTTTCCAGAAATGTATGAACCAGCCGTGCGGTCTTTCGGTTGTATTACCCGCCGTAGGGACAAATGTTGCGCCGATGGGTAACCTCTGGATATCGTAGTTGCGAAGATTTCCGATATGGATGAATCCCGTGAAAAAAACGACCGTGAGCGGTGTTCCGTAGTCTGCAAGAAAAGTTCGGATCGGTCTTCGGAAAAAGGAAGAGTTATTGCCTAATACATGACATGCGAATCCAAAAATCAAGACGAGCAGGGCGACCATAATTGAGATATAAGCTTCTGTGTCTGAGTACTGGAATTGTCGAGTAAGTACTTGGATTCCCTTTTGGAGGTAGATGAATGCTGCAAAGAGACCAAAGACGTCGCAGCTAAATCGTGTGATGTACCGAAGAGCTGAGTAGCGTTAGCATCATTTCTCAAGAATAGAGTATCAAGGGTAGACTACAGTACCATTAACGCCGTTCGTGATGGCAATCAAAAAATGCATAACCATCGACCAGAGACAAATCCAGCACATGAATGGAAAATACCAAGTTCCTCTAGGAACCATAATCTCGTACACTGTATAATTAAACACTGAAATTGGCCCTGCACACCTGTAAGTTCGTGGTCTTCACAGTGAGAGGAGACATACCAGTTACGCCGACGATGCAGAGCGGTTGTCCTGCTAACACGGAAAATAGTAGAGACCCCAAGACAGAAGCCAGAAGGACTTCATTAACGCCGTATGAGTTGTGTGTTTTTGAGAACCTGCGGTGACATTAGAATGATCCCGCAGCAGAGAGGATGAACTCACATGTCGAGCGCGAACGCGATAGCAGGCAGGATACTGCACCAGGTTAGTATACTCTTCACAAACCACAACAAGATAACTTACTTTGCAAAGTACATGTAAATAGTCGCTGGCACAATCCGATAATTCCACGCGTCGGTCGTCCAATCCGCCATATAAAACGGCAGTCGCTGACGCACGTCATTTATAATTCCACGAAACAAATGTATACCAAATATCAAACACGCCCTCATGCTTGCCTTCTTCTCGTCTCTCGTCTGACTGATATATTACCAGTCTGCAAGGACAGCAGTGCTGTTACTCTCTGTTCTGCTCTGCTGGGCTCTGCTATCTCCAGATTTTCTGTTGGGTAAGGGCCTGATAAAGCTGGTTTATTGTGTAGATGCTCCCTGAATTGGCGAAGATCAAAGGTTTGGACGAGGATGCAGATACCAGGATGAGATGAGCTGAAGAAAAAGAGAAGACAGATATCTGATAATGAGAATATACGTATTACTTACCAGTTCTTTTTACGACGAGCATATTCAGTTGAATTGCAGAATGATCAGCAATCTGACTGATTTCTTACATAAAAATGACGGAACGGCCAAGACGCACGCTTCACGTCTTTGTCCCGCGATTAGCTGGACGATCATCACAAGAAGATCAGAGTGTTGTGAATCAACGGCAGAGTGAGACTGGAGCCGTTATGGAGTCGGAGATGGTGGAAGTGAAAAGTATTGGTAGCTCATTCAAAAGACACACGAAGCTTTATACAGCCGTTATCTCTGTAAAGCTACTATAACGTAGACAGATTTATCCGGCAATTAATTCTAAAATATTACTAAACACAATTACTTTATCTATCACGATCAGAGCATCCAATGATCCTGATCTAAGCACCTACAACATGTCAGCTATCAGAGCTGTACACAATATCCGTCCAACACGAGATCAGTCAGTGGCAGTTAGAGTAACTCAGTGTCTGGAATCATATACACTGACAGGCTTTGGAAGTCTATACGCCTGCGCGTCGTACTCTCCCATGCCAACCGTAATATTCTCGTCTTTTTCATATTTCTCGTCTCTCTCTCTAGGAGGAGTTCGCACAGCGTCGCAGGCAACACAGGCAACAACAGCCGCCGTAGCGAGTAACAAGAATGAGAAAGCAGTCCATCCCATTGCATCCATTCTGCGTCCAATAGTTGCCTCGACCGCGCCGGCTGTTGAGCCAGAGAGCGTCTGCGCCAGAGAGCTCGCGGCGACATGACTCCAGGAAACGCTCATGCCTGTGAGCATTGTAGAGAAAACAGTTGACCACAGAGTGCACGTGTCTGACAAGTATGTCGCTGTCGATTCCGGGTTTTTGGCAAAGGTGTGAGCGATACATGCCAGCAACGCCAGGATTGAGAAGGTCAAGGCAGAGATCGTGAGAGTCGGATGGATGATTTTGTCGCTGACAATCGCAGCAAGCCCGACCAGATCAACAGTCGCAGACGCAGCTTTGACGTAATGATAGGCGAGCAAGGCAGCGCTGTCGGCGTCTGGCCTGGCGCACGCCATGCTCGAGTTCAAACTGTCACCGCAGATACCAAAGTATCCAGCGCGGAGGACGACGGTGCCGTTTGTGCCGCCGGAGGTGGTGAACCGGACTGCGTAGACGGAGGAGTAGGTGGACGATGATTTCGTGCAGCCGAGTAGGATAAACACTGATTTGTTAACATTTGTAACGCAATTAGGCATCAAATGATCGTACCTAGTAGAAAGATGACGATAAAATGTAATACAAAGACGCAAGAGCGAACGACGGAGGATGGTTTGGCCCCGAGAGCTTTTCTGACCGGAGAGGGAACGAACCAGAGCAGAATTCCCAGCATGATTACAGAGTACAGTCAATTGATTCACGATGCCTCAGAGAGATATTCAAGTAGCAGAACAGAACAGTCATGGTATATATATACATTGCCAGCAGTTCATACTGGTGAAGTGAAGCAGTTGTTGGTGGTGCTACTCTATGTCTGTGTGAGAGGGAGTGTGTGCGTGGATGTGAATGACCCCTGAACACCGAGCATATGAACTCCTCGCGCACTTCCCCAAACAATGGCCTCACTGCCACGGCTTCCCCACGACGACCTCGTCTTCCTCGAGCCATGCTTGCCTCCGCAGCAAAATGCTTCTCAGACATCGCTCTTCACAACACTCACCTACGCCAGCAGCCTCGACTCGCGCATCTCGCTCGGTCCCGGGCTGCGAACAACGCTCTCCGGCCCAGAAACAAAGACCATGACACACTTCCTGCGCTCGCGACACACCGCCATCCTCGTCGGCGCAGGCACGTTCGTCGCAGATGATCCTGGCCTCAACTGTCGCTATCCCGTTAGTGACGGACGCAGTGCGCTCGAGTGCTCGCCGCTGCCGATCGTGCTGGATCCGGTGCGTTGCCTCATCTTGTTTGTGGCTCTGCCATAGAGTGGTATCTGACAGAATCGTAGAGTTTCCGAACAGAGCTGTCCGCACAGTCAAAAGTACTGCAGAACGCAGCACAAGGCGCAGGAAAACTCCCCGTCGTCCTCGTCTCAGAACACAGCTTCGCCACTCTCCAGGACAAAGTCTCGCAACTCGCACAGCTCAACGTCAGGGTCGTTCCTATCCGTGGATTACTATCATCCGAGTCCGTACCACGGGATAAGTCGTGGGAATTGATTCAGCAGACTTTACTGTCAGATCTCCATGTGTCGTCGGTGATGGTTGAAGGCGGTGCGCAGGTCATCAACGACTTGCTAACCGCCAGCGCTGATTCCTCCTCTGCAGTGACAGTGCAATCAGTAGTAATCACCATCGCTCCTATATATCTAGGATCAGGAGGTGTACAAGTTGCGCCTACGTCCGCAACAAACACACTTAAAGAAGTGCGGTGGCGGCAGTTTGGTCGTGATGTCGTCATGGCTTCTGTAGTTGATCTGTAAATAGTAATAATACAATGATATGCATCAAGAGTCTATGTAGTTCTATATAGCTTATCTCCACATTCCCCAGCTCAGCTTGGCACTACGATGAAATAATTACTGCAAATTTACAAACAGTCCGCCGTCAACCAACAACTGCGCGCCAGTCTATACAAGTTAGCATATCAATCATGAAATAAACCCTGAATACGCACCACATATCGAGACAGATCAGACGCCAAAAACACAGCTGGCCCAGCCAAATCCTCAGGAACACCCAATCTTCCCAGTGGCACACCAGCCGCCATCTTCTCGCCTTTCTGCCCACTCAGATCGTCCTCATTAATCGCGGTCTGGATCGTGCCCGGTAACAACGCATTACAGCGGATGCCGTACTGTCCTAGTGCAACAGCACAGGACTGCATCAAACTGAGAATACCGGCTTTTGTAGGAGTGTAGTGGGTTTGCTGGGCGCCTCCTACGAGAGCCGAGATGCTCGCGATTCCGATGATGCTACCCCCAGACCCCTGCTCTTTCATCTGACCCGCCGCTGCCTGAATGGCGAAGTACGCGCCGGTAAGGTTCGTGCTGACCGTCTTGTACACAACAGACTCCGGTACAGATAAAAAATCGTAGAACGGACAGATGCCCGCATTGGAGACAAAGACGTCGAGCTTGCCGAATCGCGCAACGCACTCGCGCACGAGCTGGCGACCAGTCTCTGGCTCTGCAATGTCTCCCGGCACAGCTAAGAAAGACTCCTGGTCCTGCTTAATCCCTGCGATATCGCGTTCCAGTTCAGCCAGGTTGTCTACCTGCACGGGATCACGGTCGTAGTAGTTGATACACAACTTCGCGCCATGTCTGGCCATCTCGAGCGCGATGCCGCGGCCAATACCCGATGTCGCGCCCGTGATCGCCACGATCTTGCCTGCGAGAAGGGTCGTCACCGGCGCGTGGTTGTTGACTATCGGATGCATGATGGCTGCTGTGTATTTTAGGGCTGCGAAGCTCATAGAGCGGACAACGCGAAGCGGTGTTAAGCGTAGGCTCTGAGCTGAGAGCCGTTGGGTGACTTAAGCCTCGCTGGCGGACTGTGGGGGAAGATCGCTAGCCGGGCCGATAATGAGCCGAAAATAGGGTTGTGCATGGCTGTGTTATTATGCATATGTGGCATAACAAAGAAAAAGGTACAAGTGTTGTGCAATTCAGGGGTACTTCCACTAGCTGTTGTGTGTCAGTGTACGCGAGAGTTACACGAGAGTCGCACGAGCGATGCACGGTGTTTTGACTGAGCAGCAGTGAGTGCTAGACGGAGAGTGAATAGAAGTGCTATTCAAGACGATACGCGTGGACGGCGACCCCGCCAAACACAGCTGCGAACTCGTCCTCGCCGTCAAATCCAAGAACAGCGAGCAGCTTTTCGCAGATCCGCCGCCATCGCGTCACCGCGTTTTCACTGCCATTCATCACAGACACCGGCCAGTCGCTGCCAAACATCACCCGGCGACAGCCAAACTCTGTAAACACCACCCGCGCCCATGGAAGAATCGTATCGATAGCGGTCTCTTCGTCTGCAGCGGCGACCGCAGGCGGCAGTTCAGAGAACCCGCCCGACAGCTTCACGTAGGTGTCGTACTTTGCCAGCTCGTGCAGCACCCGTTTGTACTCTGCAAATACTTCTTTGCTCTCGACTGTCTCTGATGATATATATAAATCCGGCTTAAACAAATGATCAAACACGTATCGTGTCCCTGGAGACCTTTTCACCATCTCCAGTGCTTCTTCAAGCTGGTACACGCTTGACGGACCAGGCGGTGCCCCGCGAACTCGCACGCCAACATCAGCAACAAGTCCACTCTTCGCAAGCAAATCCATTGACTCTGGAAATGCAACCATCGACCCGCTGCCAAAATCCTGAACAAGAAACCGCACACCGCGAACGTGCGATGCGTAGATTTGTGGATCGAGCTGTTGCATCGACGAGAGGAACTCCGAGACCTTTTCTTTACCCCATGGCAATGGAGCCCAAGTAACCAGAGCCTTGATCTCAGGATACAATCTCACTTTCTCAGCCTTTTGTTGTCGAATCAACGAAGCGTAATACTTAAACTCCTCGAGAGGACCGGAATAATCCAAAACTGTGTGTCGCCAATCCGCCTCGATGATGATGTATCCATCCACTCCGCTCTCAGCGCTTGCTCGAGCGTACTCTTCTGGCCGATGATCTTTATGAAGGACATTCTCTGGTGTCATCCATGCCAGTTTATCCAGTTGCAAAGCTGAGAATATGTGCACGTGCGAGTCAATCATTGCCAATAATGCGTTACGTGAGTGGTATCGGCGTGTTGGAGTGGTAAAAGGTAAACCCTACTCCGCCGCCGTATATGCTTCCTGCTGTCTGCAATTACTGAATTGCTCTCGTACGATAATGCTAAGAATGATAACTGTTTATTCTGTTCTATAATAAAAACACTTTGTGCATGACATTACTACCCAATTAGATAGCTTTGTTCCGCTTGAAACAGACACCAGAGTACTCACCAGCTGTACAGCAGTACAGAGTACATACCTTTCATCACGACTATCTACTATGATCCTGTATCTCACTAAACCCGACCACTACAATGAACTTGCAAAATACACCACACTCAGCCGCCCGCCAGACCAGCTCAGCCGCCTGTGTAGCCGCCAAAATGCAAGCCAGTCTGAAAGTGCCGGCGACAGCATAGACACAAGTCGCAGAAGATCCCTAAGGCATTGGTGGGCTAGCAAGCAATTTGAAGCATTCGATGACGACAACGGAGAATCCATGCTTGCTTCTAATTGATCTTTTTCACAATTGCCTACAGCTGAAAGCCAAAACAAAAAAATCACTATTATACACAGCAGACATCATGATCATTGTCACAAGCCAAAACCACATCCTTTTCATGAGCATGCTCGACTACATCCGTCATTACTGCTAACCTCAACTCCTGATGACAAAGAAACCGTTATGTGTGCCACAAAGCAGGGTTATTCCTTAGCCAGGACATAAGACGTTATCGATATCCCACTTTGCACTGTTCAACTCGCGTAAAAAACTGCCATGCATATGACCTTTGAACAAACATTCTGGGCGTTGGATTCAGGAAGCTATCGAAGAATACTCTACATTCTGCAATATACTTGCTATATAACATGAAAGTAAATCAAGAATGGCAAGAAAAATCTAAAATCAGACACAACTCTACAGAATCCACCAAGCTGCCCTTGCAGCTAGCTCTACTAAAGCCTACTGCGGTACTGTATATTCAAGAAGAGAATGATTAAAACGGAACGAAATAACTCGTGTTCTATTTCCGGCGACTGACGCGAAGGATAAGCTGTACCAATATGCAGCCATGAGGTTTATTTGGCTTATGACTGGCCCTGTTTGAGAACAAAGCGCTCAAAAGTATTCTTCTTCCGCAGAGAGTGAAGCCATAGAGAGGAGTAGTTCGGTTCGTGCCGTGCAGTGCAGTGCATGACGCCTTCCCCGTATGTGCAGATAACAGAGTAAGTTCTGGCTAGTCGTGAACACTATGCCCAAGACGTTACCGTGCATGCATTTATTAGTGTGCGCCTTCATATTTCATCCCGGATATAATTAAATATGAAATTGTGTTGTTTCGCATGTCTACAAAATCTTTCGGCCGGCGCCCTTAGTGTCCATGTCCGGAGTTTACACACTGGTCCACGCTGAAAAACCAACTTACTATGGCTATTTCTCAGCAGCGGCTGGCTCGAGTAGCGCGGGATAGTGATCCTTGCTGTATGCTGCACAAAAAAATTTGACGAGCGACCGGCATAATCGTAAACAACAAATTCTTCAGAAATAATTTCTTTCTTTAATCATTCTGACAATCCAAGTAGAAAAATATAAGTTCTTAGTTGTTCATAACACAGCTAACGTAGAATTACAAGTAAGTTCACGTCTATTAACCTCTAAAGAGAATTCGCGCTCGGCTTGGCCGGTTTATAGTTAGTTGGCGAAGGCAGCCAGAATAGTTAACTGGACTCAGCGGCTCAGAGTTAATCAGCCTAGACTTTTTTTTCTTCCTCTGTCACAGCTGAATCCAGCCTATCAGACAGCTTCTTCCGTTTTGCTTGTCAATGTATCGCGACTGCGACTACGAAAAAAAAATAGAAAGCCAATTTGCATTTCTCGAACAGAACAGCAGTTGCTTTTACAGTGGTATATAGCATGAATGCAAGACGAGAGGGCTCGCCGCCGTTGGGTACGATAGCTCTCGTAGACGTTAGTCAGGTACTGAACCTTGCCTCATCCTCTCTTTCCGGCTGTTTGACAGCCCGCTGATTTGGCTCAAATCACTGACTAGTTGATGCGCGCGAAAATGAAAATTTGCTTGCAGCTATCATGTCATGAGTCTGGCAAAGCTGCTACAGGTCATATTTGATCCCGGCAAGGAAGGGAGGTGGAGTGCATTTGGTGTAAATACACATGCAGGACAGATAAAGGCACAGTAGTCAGTGCTGAAGAGAGTGTGCGTAGAGTGTACGTGCGCAAGCAGGTAGACTCGCAAGGCCAATAGCAGCGTCCTGCCTGGAGAAGACCATCACGAGCCAACCACATTCGGCAGGCCCGTTTAACGCAGGGTTTTTGCCTTCATGCACCTCGCCAGCCGCTCTGATTCGTAAAATGCTGATCATTCCGCTGTTTCTTCACGCAGTCGTCAGGCTCGGTGTGCTCTAGCTTGCTCTTTTACTGGATGTCCGTGGCCAGTTTTGTGACCTGCATTGATCCGGTCTTACGTCGCTAAAGGTCTGACCGGAACGCTCCCTCTCCGTGAGCGTGTTTTTGCCGCCGTACATTTTGCCAGTTGACGGCTATTGCTGCGCTCGCTACTGATAGACAAAATAGACTTATCTGGCTAATATTTTCGCTTGTCTCAACTCAGCACCGGCTCAAGTTAGTGGTCAGCCACCGCTACTACTGCATATGACACCACACTACTCGAGAGCATGACCTCACGCTGCAGGCATGGCCTTTCGAGACCGTAAATTAGTACTGCGCAAAGGGAAAACGTTGGCTATTCTGGGATACCCGATGATGATTCAGTTTAAGATATGGTGATGAATGATTCAGGGCACTCAGTTGCCATTTACGAACCGGCACTGGAACTATTGATAATCGTTCAATATTTATTTACTATTTAACTTTCAAGTACCAAAACGAATCAATTTGCAGGCCATCTATTAACAGTAAACAAAAAAGCAGGTGCTTGCTTAGAAAGCCTCCATGTTACAGCGTACTTACTAAGAAAGCTCTGATACACTTTTACCGGCGCTCTCAAGGGTCCTCAGACAAGTCAACACAAAGGATAGACAAAACTTACAACACTGGATTATTTCTATTTTTACTCTTGAGAGTGTATTCAAAGGACGGTTTAAGAACTAAATCTTTTTTAGCTTTGAAAATAAGAAGAGTGGAATGAGTCATCACAACTGTTGATACTAAAATCATTATCATCAGTTTCTACAGTACCACTTGGCGAAAACTCGAACAAGAGGCACTATGAAAAATTCCGCATGCTTCCAGGTGCACTCTGAGTTATTTATAACAGTAATATGCACATACTTCAACAGCATTGGTTTAAAAGCAAATTTCATTTCCAAATCCAGCACAGACGACCAACATATATCTCGAAGAAGACGAACGAGAAAGTCCCTGCAGTAGCCAATAACCGAAATTGACGGATAACTCGCAACCGAAGAAGTCACTGAAATGCCTTCTCTCTGGTGATTGGTTGGTGACATCGGTTTTTAGTTTGTCGGATGTCCGTACGCTAGATTTCAATAACAATTGCAAGATCGGTACTTTGCAACTCTTTCTCGTAGTTAGCTTTTCCAAATAGGTTCAACAACTTCCACAATAATAAATGTACAAAAAAACACCATCATTTTCAGTAAATAAGTTAGCTACAAATAATCAGAAAGTTCACCTGTCATCATTATGGCGCGAAATTCAGCATTTCGGAATCTCCGTTACGATCCTTCAACTACGCAGAGGATTGGTTGTTCTGGGAGTGTAAATTAAATCAGGAAAAAGTAAATAATTGTAATTGTCTGACTGTCACTCGTTATTTTGTTCTTTCGTTGTCCAATCTATAATGTAGAAGAGGTAGTTTTTTATAAGCTTACGGTTAGAAAGCGAACATGATGGTGCGTATTTTTCTTCATACAACTACATGCATAATCAAAAATGAAGGACAAAGCGGTCAATAAACACAAAGCTGGGCAAATATAAAAGATATTCTAGTACCACAAAAACTGTTTTATTATTGTCCTGTCGTGTTGGTATGGTGAGCCGGATTTGATTCCGCATGCCTTGGTGACCTCGCTGATCCGAAATTCTGTTCATCATATTCTAGTCATTGGAATTTCATTGGTTCCAAGCAATTTTTAGGTGATGTCAGCCAACATGTTTGCAGTTTAAAACAGATACTCTTCAGTCAATTGATCAGCGGCAAGTACTGATATTCATTTATTAGTATTTCCTCTGTTGCAGCCTGCACAAGTCGTACTCTTCACTTTGGTAGCCGCCCCTGCATTAGCCAGTATGTATCTGAGCGGTACTGTTTTCGACTCGCATCTGCAACCCACAGAAATTCACTGCTCACATATTCCAAGGTCACCGCATACAAACAGTAGAGTCCCGCATGAACTTAGTTATTCTCTCTACACAACGCAGACAATCCAATGGTCCAATTCAGCAACTGTGCCTAAAACGAGTATCCGCAATTTGATTGAGTATGCCATTTTTCTTTGGTTGCTAGTAGCCCGGTATTTCGTTTAGTTATATTGTGTCTCATAAGCGCTGCTGTGTCTTAATCTATTTCCGCGTCGTGTTGGATTCTGCAATAACAACTTAATTCCACGCACATTTCCAACTATATCCAAAAATCCTCGTCTGATCGATACATTAGTCTCCATGGCGTTTATATTCCGGCTTGTTTAAGCATTCGCTGTCTAAGTTATGTTGCTTTTTTTTTTGTAAGTAGTGCCGGAGTGTGCGGTCTCATTTTGTCAGCCGCTATCAGACATCGAGGTCGTCAAGGATGATGAAAGTGCAGCAACCAGCATGGGTTCTTCAAATAACAAATAAAACAGTATAAATCTGTAAATCCGCAAATACTTCTTAAAATTTCTCCTTCCCCAAAGCTCTTTTGTACCGAATCCTCCTTCAGTCAGCAAGACAGCACTGTCTCGTCCCTGTTTTTCAATGTCTTACAGTGCGTTATCGCGTCTAGCAAGATCGAGTAACCGACAAACACTGGTGCTATAAGACTCTCAGGCACACAAGCTCATTGCTTCAATGCGCAATTACGCTGCAAATGAACGATAGAAAAGATAAAAATTGTGGTGCTTTGCGAGGATAGTGTAGCGTGATTGAAAGTTGGATACTAGAAATGAGCGGTTTGACTGTGAAGTGCAGACTTAGTGAAGTGCAGACTTGGTGAAGTGCAGACTTGGTGAAGTTGCGCAAAGGTATGCTCTTTATTGATTTTGCTGCAATCGCCATAGTTTAGCTGAATTTAATGACACAATTCTGAATATAAGAGGAAAATGTAAAACAGAATGCCCAGTAGGTAAAGCCTTTTAATTCTTTGAAGTGTCTTTTTCAAAGTCGTTTGTAACTTTACGATAAAGCTATTTTCCTTTTCTGCGTGATTGTCCTCAATTAGTATGGACTTATAACTTGAACAACTGAATGATTCGGATTTTAAATTTTGTACCATTGGCTGTTGCAATATGATTGAATATGAGGCATATATTTTCGCACAGTTGAGTGACTATAGTACATTCGATTGATTGTTGAGAATACCTAATGGGACTTACCCAGCAGCCCAGTAAATTACATCTCCCCACGCAACCATTCCCTGTCCAAATATTTTTGAAAGATTGAAATTTGAAATTCATGATTTGGGAAAATCAACTGGTTTTTCCCTAATTTTTGTTGTGCGGAAGATATGGGCAGTCTAGAGCATCACGGTCAACTTTGTCAAGTGAGAAAGCTTTAAATATCTGTCACTCTTTATGCCTTCTGTAAAAAAAGGGACTAAGCCCGGGATCAGATTACTAATCTGATGAATAAAAAGAATAAGAAAATGAGTAGCCAAAAAGAATGATAGTCAAATGGCAAAAAAAAAGACGATAGAAAATAATAAAAAACAGTTGTAGATTGAGATATCGGTAAATAATACAGCTGGCTGTCTTTTCGATCGCAGCGCGAAGGTAGCTTCTACGTTATCGATGGCCGAGTGGCTACTATCTTTAACGAAATGAACTTCAATTCACAAAATTTGGCATATCAGAGTAATACCTGCTTATTCATTTGCTGGGTAAGCACTAACAGCGTAAAGCAAACAATTTTGAGCGTCCTACGGTGAACAGTTAGTTTTATACAAGAGTTGACTTCAGCTTCTTTCGATGGCGGCACTCACTGTTTTCTCTTTTACCCATCACAACATTTGAGAAGCTCCTCGACATTAATTTGACTCCATTAAATCGTTTATTATAACTAGCTATATATCACCTGCAAGGCTGCAGAGTTTTGCAGATGCCTGCCCTGAGAGGCTGAGAGAGCCTCCGTCTCAGCGACCGAGGGTAGCGCGTTTGAGCTAGTTTATCCGTTTCTCTCCAATGTGCTCTTAACGCCACGCAATTGCAACATAACCATTTTATTATTGTACAGTCTAAACCTTAACAAGCAGACATTTAGGTATGATTGTGATTCCCATTATTCAATTTCTACGCGCTTTCGCGACCGCAATCAAACATTCATCAATCACCCACTCAAACTCTGCGAAATGCGTCAGATTCGCGCGCGGCTTGGCTTCTGGCACAACGCACTGCGGAATTTTGTAGTCATCTGTGCTCGGACTTTTGTCAGCATCGGAAATTATTATTCCCAGATCGAAGAGAAGAGAAGCGGATTGAAAGAAAAACTTTCGCGGATATACCGGCTGGGAAGAGTATGTACATTCTTGAGCTAGAATTGAAGATTTATACCTAGACAAATCGAAGCATTCTTTAAACTAGCCATTGATTTACTCTGGTTTTTTCAAACTAATCAATAAATAGTAATCATCTGACACTACAAGGGTGGTAGCGGATCACTCATAGCACATCTATAGTACAGCGTCATGTGATGTTCCGGAGTGGTGCCTGCTGCCGATCAAATATCTTACAGAGAAGTTTGCGCGATAGCAGTATTCCGCTATGACTCAGTGCTCATTACATCTGCTCAATCAGCTTATGGTGCAGAGAGAAGAGCACTCAATTGACTGGAGCTTTAGTTAATAATCAATGAGACTGCTATGTCTTTCTATACGGATACTTCTTTGCATTAGTTTGACATAGCTGAAAAAAAAAAGCAGAGAGCGGCTGGCGAGTGGGCTAATGAAGCTGTGTGGCAGTGAGTCTGCCGCGTTATGCCTGGATTGGCGGGTCTCGTGCATATCTCTCATGCCAACGTCTTCCGGCATATCAGACGCGTCTTTCCGCGCATCACTGCGCATTAGCACTGTGTAAGATATCATTCCACTTGGTCTTTTTATTCTTCAATATATAATTTCATACGATGTTCACGGTAGCTATCATGACGGCATTGCCGTCGATCGCTTTCACAGAAAGTCACAGCCACTTGAGGTGTCGTGGGAAATAATGTCTGTGACCCGGTTACAGAGACGCAAAAGAGGCATTCCTCTGCTCTTCACCAAACTTCCCATGATATTTAAGCATATAGATACTGGCTATAAGTACATGCATACTAAATCAAACAAAGCGCTTGCTTTGCTCTTTCTCATAACAGACTTGCCAGACGACTCGAGCTGTTAACTTACTCGGCAGAATTTACTATCAGACGTCCACTAGCAAATCGATATGAACCTTGCAATTATCGATAGAACCACACATGTCATAGATTCACAACTGTATATTTTGAGTCTATGACCTGTGATAGGATCGACCCGATAGTGACAGGCATGTCATGGGAGTGGAAGTTTACTTTGCTGGAATATACTAGAATATTTCAAACTTGAACAAATTATATATTTCAGTGACAAGCGGCAGACATTCCACAATTAAAGTTCCCGATAGATTACCCAATTTATCACTAAAAGAAGTGCTGAATGTATTCTGACTACAACGCCAATCAAAGTACATATCCACCTCCGTCAATCTTCACGTCTGCCCTGCGCCTCTTTCATAAGCTATTTCAAGGAAAGACCAGAACAGCCTTTTCGGTATTCAATGCGGCTGGAAAAGATTAAAGCTCCACTAATCCAGACACCGCTTAGTTTTCTGGATTTGTAATGTAGACTCCACTTGTCCAACCTGTGATGTGTAAATCGCAAGTATAGCTCTGGTGGTGTATTTCGGATTGAATATTTTTTTTATTATATTTATTGTACTATATAGAACTACTGCGGTTATGACAGTATTAAACGTATAACATAAATGCTCAGCTAGCTTTTGGAGGATCCGAGCAAATAATCTCTATACACAGCCGGGCGCTGCCTACCAAAGTCTTTTTATTTACTTGGTATTGGCAATCCGCTTATTAAATAACATTCAGCGAATTTACCCGGGAATAATACAATCGTACTTGTAATTGAAGCTATATATAACCACAATATACAAGCAGTACCCACACAGCTGTATCAAGAAATTAGTGTTTCTTTCGGCAACTATGATCAGCCGCCTAGCGGCCTGTCTTTTCTCTTGGACTCCTAATTGGGCTAATCAGTAGGAGAGCCTCTCTTGCACTAGCTTGCTGTCTAGAGTATCCGCTTCTAGTGAGAAGTTGTGACTCGGACGGCTGACGGCTAACACTTGCTGCAGTAGCTGCGAAACGCTGAGCATTCTTCTTGAGTATTTAAAAAATTATTACATCTAATTATTAGAATACAACCGGAGTTATCATTATAACTCCACACGCCCAATTCTGAATGAGCAAACCCACTAAATCGAGCAATGAGAACCGAGTAGTCGCAAGGTGGTTAAGCTTCTGTGCCTTAAACTTTCCTTATTCTGCTTTGCCCCTTTTTGTCAGCCAAAAGGAAATGAAACAATCTTTTCTGATTTATTTCTGCACTGCTTTAGCACAATAGTTCCATTTGTGAATTTATTCCGAGAGCGCATGTACTGTATAAGCTAGAGCTGCGATGAATGCTGGTGATAGTGCGCAATTGCATTCATTGTCTTCATTGTAGATATAAGTAGGCTCTATTGCTTCTATAAGCTCGCACAAGATGCTTAGTAACTTATGAAAACCGCTGTCTCAATCAACTATTGAGACTCGGATAGTTAGTTTTTATTAATATCAAAACGGGAACACCCCGTAGATTTAGTTTTTTTTTTCTTTTTTTCTCTTCCAACTAGACACCACTCCTGGAACAAGCGACAACTACGCCTTCCGTAACAGGCGCTCCGGAACGGTCCCGGCGCGTGGCGGCAAGTCGCCCTGTTAGGAGGCAGAGTAGACTTGTCCGGGCCAAAAGTCCGGTGCTTGGCGCAGGTCGCGGCGAATTGATCCTCGGTAGAAGAGGAATTTCAATTGAGGAGCATGCGGACCCAAATTCCGTCATACAATCGACCCGTCTCCGGTCTACTCCGTCAAACCATGGTTATAATTATGCTATCATGTCTTGTTTTTCATAAAATATCCACTGTCATAGCCTACGAGGCTCTATACGGTACAATGGGTTTAACAAACAAACAACAAAACAGGCGCTCGCCCAGCGCAAGGATCGAAGTATTGTAAGGAGAAGGATATTAAGAGCAAAAGAGTACTTACATTGGTAGGAGGAGATGTGGTACCGAGTACACCACGCTCCGACGAGCCGAGCGGGATTGGGGGAAAAAAAGAGGGGATAGGAATTTTGTGTGAGATTCCGAAAGGAGGAGAGATGGAATTTTCGGTACATCCTCGTCATCTTCTCTGCGCTGGAGATTGAGCTTGCGGGGGACTCGAATTAAAATTCACAAGTGGAAAGAAGTTTGATTAAAGATAATCGATCAAAGATCATCAAGCAGGGGCCGATTATTGTGAGAATTTCAGATAAACAAGGGAGCAGTTGTGTTATAGTGAATACAAAGACAAGGAAATGGCCAGTTCCACAACGGCGTTAGCCGAAAAAGACCACAAGCTTGTTGCTCTTATGCATTACCATCCCTTGACTCTTAAATTAGACCAAGAAAAGCAGTTCATCAACAAAAGTGGACAGCCACGCGAGGGCAATGCCTCGCAAATTTGCCTACTGTGGTCCCTTGCAATATGGGGTTTAAATGAAGAGAAAAACAAGATGAAAAAAAAAAACACCCGAGTCGCGTCTAGAAAGAGTGGCCTCCTACGTCGCATTTCCCTATTTAGTAATAACGGCTGTCGTGATAGAGAAGGTAGCTGTTTAGAGTAACAACTAAGTACACTAATTTACCAAAGCTCTTTGCTTTAATTGCTGATGATGATGGGGAAATAGATCGAACCTTTCGGTTGTTTGAAACACTTGACGGAGCGTGGATCCTTGGCTAGCAGCGTCTGTGCTTCAAGTTTCAGTCATCGAACGCGCCGTGGTTGAACCGCTATAGCCGCGTCTGCCACGCCAAAACAAACCAAGACGCGTCAAGAATGCGTTCTGGCGATCTAAACAAATTAAAGACTTTATTAGCTATTTCATGTATCCAATGGTAAAAAAAAGGTCTTAGTTCGAGGAATGCTGAGGTTGTGGCCATCTTGCGATCTACCAGATCCATCTAACCTAGTTATATTAGGGTAGATATTGATCGCAATAAGAAACCTAGTACAATGACGATCTGTGGCCAACTCGCATATATGTGCTGGATTGCAAGGAGTAGTGGCGATAGAAACTGGGGTAACAGATCTAACGACACATTCAGGACATATCGCATGTCTTGAACACTCCAATCCCTTATTCTCTTAGCTCAATGACAGGCTACACGGTATGTTAATGTCTAAAAGACGGCTGATCATCCAACGTGTGCTGATCCCATTTCATGGGTATCAAATAATCAACATTGTTTCCCGGGTCACAATTGAATCAAAGTCAAGTCACAAGATTTCGCAATGTCTTAGCTGATCTATAAATATACTCAGCCGCAGGAAGTATGCTGGAAGCCGCCGTAAAAAAATGAAGAATATCAAGTGGTCACGCTCTAGAAAGTGAGAGCGGGTGAAGGCTGAGACATTATTATGTATCCATTATGTAATGTTGACCCGTTACTCGCATAGATAAAGCATAGAATCCGAAAGAAGCGAGCCGAGAAGTAAAAGCAAGCACAGCAAGCAGAGCGATAACTAAGCAAAACGGTCTAACAGGAACATGGCTTTGACCCTGACCTGAATCACCTGTGTTTACTCTGAGATTGCCACGCTGTGGGCAACGGTGGGCAATCTGTTCTGGCATGTAATCTGATCTATTCTATATATCGTTAATAGACATCAATAGTATAATATAAAAGTAGATTTAAATACTAGCAGATGCCTCAGATCCCAGTCTGAACTTTAGTTTATATAGCACAGAATCGATCGCTCATATAGTATCTGATAATCGCGAACGATAGGAGCTTATGAGTCTGGTCTACTAACTCCAGTGGCTATTCAGAGGGTTTACAGGAAGGTGGCCTGATTTTTCTTTGAGGGTGGCTCTTTGCAAGTCGGTGGCTAGCGAGAAGCGGCTCAGCGCCAGGGCAAAAAGCGGAGCATTACTGGTTTTGTGAGGTAGTTTTGCACCGTGGAATGGTGAAAAGGCCGAGAGAACTCAGCACTAGGCCGTTTGTTGGTTATGCAGTGTTCCTTGGTGGATATCGTGCATTTGCTTCTTTTAAGCCTCAATTGATATTTTATTGATTTAATAGCATTGCTATACTATTCAATGTTTCTAAATCAGCTTATAGCCTTGCATTTATTCACTCATTTGTGCACAGAATTGATCATTTAATTAAAATATGAGACGAAAACCTTAATAGAAGAACTTTCAGCAGAGCCGACTGAAATGCGAGCTGATCAAAAATTGCTCTTCCTGTTCTCAGGACTCATTCTTGTCGCCTGGCTAGATATGGCTTGCGCCAGCGGAGTTCCAAATTACGTCGATCTGTAATTGGTAAAGCTTTCTTTTAACTGGTAATATATTATGAGAAATCATCTTACTCCTATTCATCTCCAATTCTGCTCTTCATTGATTCCACGGTATACTGAAAAGCTCACAACCATCAAGCTCCATCCAGACGTCAAACATTTCTGGTGGGAACCCTTTTATGTTCTCGCTCCAAGACTAAGTTCCAAGCCAATGGATTAATTCTGTGCCTTGCTGCAGTTGAGGTTTGGAGGTGGTTAGAGGTTCTACTTGAGTCATCGGGAACAAGCCAATTATCTTTCTGTATGATTAAAATTTATTCGGCCGAGGTTCTCTGTCAGATATCAAGGGTGTTCGCTCATGAATCCGTCGGTTGGGAATAATCCACTCCATGCATTTGAAAAAATATACCAACCGAAGAGCCCGCACCTAATTACCTCTAAGGGAAGGTTTTTTTTTGATACATGTCAAAATGTGGAGGGTGTCAGCTATATAATTGAATATTGATATACACTGAGGAAGATAGTGCAGCTTTATTGACAAGTGCGCTATAAGCCAAAGTCCACACATATTGCCGCAAGACTATGGCATTTGAGCAATTGATATATTGTAATGCAGTGTCGGACCTTGCCACATTCACTACCGCAGAAGCTCTCATACTTCGACCAAACTATTATTATTACGATATTTCTTGGGTTACTTTAGATGTCAATTGCCAATGTATAGTTTCAAATCTGAAGCACCCGTATATGATTTAGATTAGACTGGCAGTTTACGTTTGGCGCCGCGTTCTTTTGACATCTTTGCACCGCTCTTTTGGTCTCTTTGTTAGCGTCTGCCTAATGAGGCTATGTCTGTATTGTATTGCATTTTTTTCAATATGGTTTAATATGCTTTTCCTCTTATAATATAGCGATGTCTGGCGCGGTTTCAGAGGGGTGTTTGCGAGATCCGCGTCTAAAATATCCTCAGCTCTTGGCACAACATTTAAACTGTTGCAGAATAAATTCTGAAAGCTCTTAATGATTGTGTTGATTATTTCGAGATACTGTAATTAGACGATATCTATATGCAGTTATGACTTTGCAAAATAGATACAGTAGAAGATTGTACGCGCTCATTAGTTGGGCTGCGCGTAGTGTTGTAATCAGAGATTGTATTCGAGATGAGTACAGTATAAGCGAGCTAGGGAAGCCAAAATTTGGTATACGAAAGGTAACTAAAGATGTAGCGAGGATAAATCAGAAATGACAAAGAAGGCATTCAGCAGAATCAGCCCTCATTAGGGACACTAAACTCATAAGTGTATATATAACATTCGGATTAAATATTTTAGATTGATTAACTTTGCAGTTAAATTTATATATTGCAGTCTTTTAACTCTTCAGAATGAGTCATACCATCTTCATGTTTGCTGCAGAACTTTGGTGTTTTTTTGCTTGTCAAATTTATTATAGTATATGGAGCCTGCTGGCGTTTGTAAATACAAATGATAAAACATAAATGAAAAAGACAAGGTGCACATGGCCGTCCAAAGGGCCGAGTACTGGTTCGGTGTCAATTCGCCGCGCTCTACTAAACAGTAGTTTTATAAAAAAAAATAGTTTTTTTTATTCTATTGACTGCTTTAGCTTAACTTAACATTAAGATAGACAGATCTTCTATGATGTATTAAGTAAAGTGCATTTTACACCGTCAAATAGAGTACGCCTTCTTTTGAGTAAGGAACAGGCATTCAAGGCTCTGAGCCAGGTTTGGGGGACTCGACTGCGAAGAGCCAGAGGACGAGGATGCGAGCACTGAGCAGAACTGAACGAGTAAGGGCTACCCTACACTAATAGGCAAACTTTAATAGCAAGCCAAGAATGCTTTAGTAACCGCAGTTAGCAAGAAAAGCAAATAGCGTGTGTACTCAAAAGATCTTTAATAGCGACTCATGAATCCGGTTAGGATCTGCGAAGAAATCAGAGATACCTGAATTACCAGCATCAATTTGTAGCTCTTGTTACTTTAGTGCTCACAGACTATGATCTGAGCTAAAAGTGCGCATAAATTGCGTAAAGTAAGCGAACAGGCTAAGTAGAAGGAAAACGATTTGACGAAAAAAGCAACTCACTCAATCCTCACGCAATCACTAAGCAAGCGATACAGCGATGGCGATCAGAATAAACGGAAACAAGCGGAATACAAGGATTGGCTTTAATTTTTTTGCAGCTTTTTTGGCCTGTAGTTCTGAGCTAAGACCTTTCTTGCGTGGTGTGGTTACTTGTGGAATTGGTGCTAATTACCGTCTGCTTGGGCCACGATCTCAATCTCAGAGATTCTTGAGCTATTACTTCTCTTTTATTGAGGATTATTTACTACGCGGCAAAGACAACTCAGTTGGAATTTTGCGACACCCTGTTTAGCTTCAGCAATATTTCTCATCATTTCTCTGACCCTTATCTTCAGCGTCTGGCCTTGAAACTGCTGCATGCTAGAAGTTAGTTTGTCGCTTATCGCTAAGCTAACTTTGTACCCAACTACCACCGCCGCGGCGTACACCACTATCGTACAAATACGTACGGCTTTTGAAGGTGACTCTATGGACGTTCTTACCAGAATCCTTCGTCTTGCCAAATATCCAATGGTAGGCTAAAATAGAATGTATTTTGAGAAGAGATATCATCACAGAAAAAACGAAGACGCAGAAGCTTGAATGGCGTCTCGGTTAATAAGCCGCTTAGGGTCCTATATGATTTGAGCCAATGCATTTGGTCTTAGTTTTTCGCGATCTGATCTGCAAGTGAATTTAATGTCTAAATGCAAAATAATTAATAAATAGTTATCTCTGTTTAATTGAATTTGTATGCTGTTATCCCGTTTAAGCAGCTACGATTGATTTGCAAGTCTTAAGAGTGAGCACTCAACACCAGAACTCCTAGTTCGATAAAAAAGATCGTTCGATGATTCTCACCTGTGTCAAATATTCTGCCTTACTATATCCACAAATATATATTACAAATTTACAACGGTCACATATTCTATCTATAGTCCCCTCTCTCAGCTCTGCTCGTTCAGAGCGCTCGCTAGCGCTGCAAGTAAAATAAGGTTTTCTGATGCAACTAAGCGAATGTAGCGTCCCAGGCAACATGGAAGAAAAATGAAATCCGGCCAGTTAGCCAAGCAAGCAAAAAGAAAGACTCAAATCAGAGCTGCAGTTCACACCAGAAAATACGAAGCTGTGATGAGATTGATCAACACGATGAATAATACAAGGAGTCTGGTGCAATGTGGTGCATGGTAGTAGCGAGATATCGGGTTGGGTGATGATACAGCAATTGAGTTGATCTGCACCTTTCTTGCTATCCGAGCTTAAAGAGTCTTGCCGAAACCGTCCTTCTCTCAATAACCAAAGAACGATAGCCTGAGATCAACGAAAAACGTCTGTGGATCCATTAAGCGCCGTGCCATTAGCAGTATTCAAGAACAGCTGGAAAACGACTTCTGTAGGGTCCACTACAACCTGCGCCGTGGCCTGATGCGATGAGCTCAGCTGAGCTTGTATGTTTGTTTCTTTGTTAGATCTATTACACTATATACGGTCTCATTGGCTATGACTGTGAAAATGATGAGCTTCGAGAGAGAGATGAGCCGAAAACAGACGAGAGAAGGGTTTAGAGCATAGAAAACATGTACGCAATCAAACTTTCTAAAACGTCTAGTCGGTGAAAAAACCGTTTTTCTAAGTACATGGTTGTCGCGTTTTCCAGAAGTGACAAGGAAACAGCAACAGCTTTTACGACAGAGTAGCTCATGCCATAGATCTCCTTCGATAGGCCGAAGTGGAAACTGCTTTTGGATTGCGAGAATGTGGATCGGAGTATCTTCCCGAGCGTTATTAGCATTTACCGAGTTAGCCCGAGCGCAAAGGATAAAAATTGAGCTTAGTACAGACCGGTTGCTACTGGCAGAGAGCCATAGCCGAAACCGTGGTCCGAGAGAGTGGCGTGGTTTTCTGTTCCTACTGACTGGATATGTTACTGCCATTTTCATTTCAAGATCAGCATATATGATGTATTAAAATGCGCCTGCTAGAATTGAGAAGAATTCAAAAGATACTGCGCATACTGTTCCTTAATAATCTTACTTTTTCGGAGAACTGTCGCTACCAGTTTTTCCATGTATTTTTAAGCAATGTGATATATGATTTGAGTTGGATGACGCGAGAGAGCAAAGATATTCCTGCATGGAAGCGGTGACAGTTCAATTTGCTTCTGCTGGCTGGCTGGCTGGCTGGCTGGCTGTTGATTATCTGAGCCGCAGAGTCGATGCCCTGTTTCAGAAGACCCTGCACTTGTTCGTCACAACCTCGGCTTTTTTGGGTCTCTGAGCTGTTTCAGTGATGTGTATCCGTTTCACCTTTTGAATTGTTGTTGTGTATTTGTAACTATTCATATCAAAAATTCTGTAACTTAGGAAAAGGAATGTGAAATATGTGGAGCTCTGAGATACGGAGAGCGGACAAAGGAACTACGCGTACCTGAATCCAGGATCCAGGGACCAAGTCAAGCGTCGATGATCCGGGATAAATCAGCCCAACTGATTAATCTATCTGTTTCATCTTTAATGTAATTAAAAAACAAAGTTAATCAGATATTGTAATATAGCATGACAATTGTTGGATCGTTTGCTTCTTCTGTAGGGCACTCCGGATTTAGAAGGCGACGTGTTTTGTGATTGGATCTTGCGGCTCATGTACTACTACTCCATCGCAAACGAATTGAGCATTCACAAGAAGAAAGCCTACAGCGCAGAAAACGCCCACCGCCATGACTAGCAATATATCATAGATGGGCATAACCACAAAGTCGTGTTATAATGATGAAGGATGGTGATCCGCCGCACTGGGAGCGGATTTGCTCTAGATGCGAGGGAGAAAGACTGAAAAAAAAGTAAGAATATGAAATAGTTTTGTAACTTTACTTCAAAATGAGATTCAAGTCAGGTGAGTCACGTTTGTTATTGGCCGAATTTCAATTTCAGGTCTTCAAGTTACAATAAGAACGTTGGCGTTTAGAACCGTGGGTGTTCAGACATTGAGGTGTATGATGTGGAAGCATTTGATCTGATCAGTTTATTTGATTGTCATTCTCCAGGAATATTCTAAATAATGCCCAATGTTCTAATATCATTAAATATTTCAAAACTCATATGGATAGTGAAGTAATGCAAGCGATTTTGCGCTCTCTTCTCATCTCAACTCTCTGCGGATGACACTGAGCAGAGGATGTACGGCAGACGGCCGTACGCCGCGTATCCAGCATGATCTGCTATAGCAATCATAATGATGATTATCAAAATAATTGACCTATTTATCATACTAGTCATATAGTCGCAGGAAAAAGTATGCATTATTGCATCATTCAAGACATCCAATTTCGATGATGACCAGCCATGATATTGTAATCGATGCAGGCACCATACAGAGCCAGACAAAACATGTATGTCAAGTTGTCATGGCATGGTCAGCCGCTCATCTTCTCCTACAGCTCAGCCAACCACATAAGCCCGTGGTATGAGTGGGCACAAGCGATGTCCTATGCTAAAAGTCGAGACTATCTTGATTTGCCGTATTTTTTTTATTGGCAGCGTAGTTATCTGTCTGCCTTGTGTGCCTTTTTGACAGCGCCGTTCCTTAACCCTATTCTTGCGCTTATGAGCTTAGTGCTCGCTGCTCACCGGCAGGAGCCCCTCTCTCCTCACGGTACTCCGTCTTTGGTCCACTCCTGATTGCTGATTCGTTTGCTATCTTGTCATGTTTCGATTACTGTTTGTTAGATAAGTCGAGTACATTACGGAAAAGGTACCATCGCAGGAGATTCATTACTCGTGCCTGTTTGATTTTTTTGTAAACGACTGTTCGTTTTGGCTCTGGTATTTTGTTCCGCTCCATATGTCCTTCCTTAGTTTCCTTTTGTGTGAGCTACGCTTTGTTGTAGTTTTTTCGTTCAATCTAGTTTTCTCGTTTTTGCTCTTTCATTTCACTCAGTACGAACCACTACACCCCCTACGTTACCCCTCCCAAAACAACAACATGGCCGAAGCGCATATCAAACGCCAGCAGCACGCTCTTCTTCGCAGCAGTTTTTTTTTTCATCTTATTCTGTCGTCCTCGGTGAGAGCGTCAACGTGTAGAGTCCGAAATTTACCCGCGTCTGTTCTTTTGACGAGCGTAGCGTATTTCGAGAGAGATACGAGGCACTTTGCTCTATGTTTGGGCTATGAGTCTGTAACCTCTGCAATTGGAAATCCATGTATGACTGCAAATAGAGCAAATTAGTGTAACAGAATGCGGAGTGTGTAGTTTCTACTGCACTCACCTGCAGCATTAAACGGCAAATCTGTCTTGTTTTTGTGCTGATTTGAGCTTGCTCTGTTCAATTCATTAGATGCAGATAGCAAAGACATAGTTGCATCCCAAGTTAATGTATATATATGAGGGTCCAGCTAAGTTACTAGATTTTGCTCAATGCGCTGTGTTCTTACAATGGTTTTACTATGTAGATTTGATTGCTTTTTCAAGTCCCTGAAAATGCAAACAAATACAGACTTCAAAGCAAAACATCCTCTAGTAAGAACACCTGCAGGTTATCTTGAGCGAGCAGAACCGGCTTTGACTTTCCACTTGCCCTCCACTAATGTATGAAGGCGTGTGCGCGTGGGAGGCGGAATGTGGGCGACTAGTCCTGCTTTGGGATCAGCAGCGCCAAAACATGACCTAATTCTAAGCGCGTGCCTCGATCCTTTGCGTCGTCGCTGTTACGCAAGGTCCCTGCAGTTAAAATATAGTGCAATTTACGGATAAACTGGGCACAGGCAAACGAGCGTGTAACATCACCTTTTTTTTTTCAAAGAACTTCACATTCGCCAGACACCTCACAGGAATTAATCTAAACTGTTAGAGTTCTTTGTCATTATTTTATTGAGTTAACCTTGCGCCGCACAAATGCACTCAGAAAGGCAATTTTGCTTGCTGTGTATGCAAGTGTATAATGTAAGAATCCTAAAATTTGGTTAACCTGCGCGCCAGCCCTAATCAGAAAGAAAAAAAGTTAGGTGAGTTCATATATCTCCTTTTAGTTATCTCCATGTCTTACATCGACAATGAACGCACATGCTGGCCAAACCTGCCTGTTAGTCCGTTCATTGGACTTTTTTTTTGCGGACTCAGCTGCTGTAGTTCAGTTACTCGAGATTATAGCTTCAGCAAATGAATATTAGACGAAGAAGTGGAACGGCAAGTAGCGCACTGACATCGACGCAGCGCCCATTTGCCAGTGAAGGCTCTACAGCGTTGATTCATTAGTCTTCAAACCCGTGTATGAAAATCACACACACACAGCTTATGAACCAGCTAGCGAGGTAAGCGGTGAAAGGCTGGTACGCATGTGAATGTCCATATTTGGTCTTGCTTTGTGTTCGGCATTGACCAGAGATTTGTTCACTCTAGACGCAGTAGACAATTACGTGTTATGCATGCTGATGTGCGCATTTGCAGTTACTTTTTAGCCTATGTCATAGCTCGCTAGTCTCCATTCTGACTCTCTTTCTCTTTGTGCAGGATAGTTTCGTGTGCTGGGTCTCAAACAGCCGAGACACTTCTTTGTGCGCCGTGTCTTTGGCATCCTTGCTTTTCAGGCTGGCCTGTTTATTGTACACTAGTGCCCTTAGCTTGACTGTGAGCTTTGAGTGTAGCCTCTTTTGGTGTAATCCATGGCCAGAGAAAAAAGAGAGAACAGATGATTAGAAAAACGAGAGGCTTACGCGATCGACGTTTATACGATTCGAGCAGTAAAGGATCATGCAGACAAGCAGAGGACGATGAGGGAAAGGCGCGTTTGCACCGTATGCGTGTCAATCACTTTCTCACTAACCACTTCTCTAGTAGCTTCTTAGATTTTTATCCTAATCGTCGTTTTCATTACCACATCCGCAACGTGCTTTGATCTTGCAGAACATAACATGCAGTTTTCTTTCGTTTTTTTTTTAATTATTATTTCTTGTTTTCATTTGAAACAATTACCAAACTAGTGGACTTTATCAAAGAAGCTGCAAACAGCTGAGAACCGGAGATGGCGGATGAGCTTTAGATTGATCATCGTCATCACCATACTCATCACCGCTTTTATCCTATCTGTATCTATGCGCCCGGTTTTGCCATTAGAGGCTTATGCTGTTGGCGTTTCTTTCAAAAGCTAAGAAATATCCCAGAATGGTCCCCCAGTATGTATTACATCAGGTGTTTTCGAGCTGTTTTGTGTATAGAATCTAGAGCTTGGATTTCTGAGTTTATATTAGTTTGATATGTGATATTGCAATCAAAGAGATTATCTAGAATATATTGGTGGTCTCAGTCAGAAATTGCTTTGCAGCTGTTCCTTCCTATTCACTTTGCGTCAGACATGTAGGGTTCAGTTTTAACATCACAGTTTATATATTATGTTTCGTCTCATCATTTCCCGATAAGAGAATTGGGTAAGCAAAAATAAGACTACAGAAAAACACAAGAAAGACTTACATCTGAGCCTGAAGAAAAAAATCTTCGCGGTAGTTTCGCAAAGAGTCTAGCATTGAGACAAAATATATAATTTATTTTGTGCTTACTAGAACTTTGTGTTGGGACGGGAATTGTGATATCAGTGTGTGCTTTGTTACAGCATGATCTGTATAATGCGCAGACTGCAAGGCCTACTGATTAATAAAATATAATCTAAAAAAATGGTTTTTTTTATCATAGCAGAAGGGATTAATCCTATGATTACTGTTGCCAGACGATGAAGACGAATGATAGCCATGACTTGCGGCGGCATTTTCTGACAAGATGAGTGACAGATGGCCAATCATGCCTACTTAATCTTCACATCTGGGTCTCATCTACCCATTCGTGTTGGCAAATTACATCATATAGTAAAGCACCCTTGAAAGAAAATATCAGACAATAATAGACTAAACTAAGTAGTGTCTGATTTTAATTAGTTGGTTTCTCGCCTAAAGAGCGAGTTACCCGGAAGGGTTAGGCTTTTCCATAGTTGGCGGTCGGGCCTGATGATCGCCGCAATAAGCGAGAACGACTGAGGCAACAGACCCTACAAAATGCCCTAGTCGCGCGCGCTCGTGGAGTCCCAACAGTGCCAGGGTGCCTAAGGCACATTTATGGGACTAGCGTGGGACGAGTCTCGTTCAAATCCTACTCTATTCCGATTATTATATGAGCCTAACTATATCAAATAAATGAATCTTATCATATTTTATTTTATGAGATGACTGGAATTACTTTTCATCCAAGCATTACAGCTCCACTCGAAGCACAATCGCGGAGTTCCCCACGGCATAAGGTTTTACAGGGAGGTGAGAAGAGCAGTGTAAACGCCATCGCTAGATCCGTCTTCGCCACTTCACCGCTTCAGCACATGAGAGATTTTAGGCCTGTTCAAGCACTGGTAAGTGAAACTACTTTTAATTCGGATTACTCTTAACTTCCTGAGCGGTTCTGCCCCTCGTCCGGATGTCAGTGCCCGAGAGGTCCAAATAAATCCGCTAAATCTTCCTCTGCACTTTTCTGCTATCTCAGCAATGAAAATGCGTAGCTCACTAATTTGCCGGCCAACTAAAAATAGTTATCAGTTTTAATTGGGGGTGACAGTTGACGTGCACTTCGTTATCCTTCACTCCAAAAAATTAACATTTATCTCGACGATCGGCTCACCCATTCCTACTTTTATCATATCACTTCCTCCCAAGCATGGAGAGATCTGAATAAACCGGTAGGACCAAGCAACGACAAAAATGCTCGCCGCCTGCTTTTTTAAGTGCCGGCAGAAGTCACGAGAGGTTTTGCTTTGAATTCAAATTAGAATAATAATAGCACGCGGAGGAGTAATACAGGCAGAGATTTAGCTCGCCAATGATCAAGAAGAGTACTAGTCCGTTTTGCCCATACATACAGCAAGAGAGGCGCATTTGGGGATGATTCAGTGGCAAGCGATGATGCGGTCACTAGGTGTATATTAAGCGGCGAACTATTATTTAGTTTTTAATCTGATTTGCTTGAGACAAGATATATCATGAAGTAGGCGGTATTAGTTTGAATATAGCAAACTTAAGGTCTGATTAGATGCGCAGTATTCTATAAAACTATTCTATATCAACGCCATGCTTCTTGTTGTTGACATGTTCGTAATGTCCTAATCCGGTGAATATTTCTTGCGTTTGTTTTACAGAGTGAACTGGCTAAAAAAAAAACTAAAACCAAGCTGAGAGTTCTGTTCATCCTTGAAAGGCAATCGGCCTTGGCTCGTCAGTTTAATAATACTGAAACAGCAGAGAAGACTGGCATGTGGGTTGTTTTATTTGTTTGCTAAATTGCTATATAGAGCCTCGTAGGATCTGAGTGTGGAAGTCGGTACGAAAAAACAATACACGATGGCGTGTGGACTGAGCTGAGGAAATTGCGAGGGGCAGTCAGGCAATGGGAACGAAGATCACATAGCCGCCAGGGAAATGAGCAAACCTGCTACCTTGCGTGTAGGAACAGTGAGAGCAGTGAGATTATGTCATTTCTTGCAGAACAGGTAAGACACGTGACTAAGCAACCAAGCATTTTGTGTATGCGAGGAATGATCTGCTCGATTTTAACGAGATAGAAAAAAAAATAATTACAGCATCTGCAACTGTACGCCCCCTGCCAATCAATTGGAGTAGTAGGCAGGATATTCTTAGACGTGCACAGGAAAAAGGAGGTTGTCGCATAGAAAAGAGAGGCTGTCGTGAGTTTCGAGACGCGGCAGTGACAGATCCCGTGAATCCAGAGCCACAGAGCGCAGAATGCGGATGCGGTGTTATACAAAATGGGATTGTTTGCTGGAAAATTGTATGAATGAGAATGTGAAGGATGTGATGAGAAAGGCAGAAGAGACGCGGATCAAGGACTGGTGAGTGAATAGAGAAAGAGTCCCATTCAACGGCCAGAGAGAGGCTAAGAGCTGCAGGTTATGAGCTGCGGTAGACAGAAGAGAGAAAATGATCCTGACGTCAATTGACTACGAAATAAGCGGCTGCTAAAAAGAAAATGCAACCAGATAAGAGGATGGAATATGACTGGAGGGCAATATCGATATATGCTGCAAATCGAGGAGAAATGGGTAGGAGATCACACCACCTTAGTTTGCCGGCGAAGCAGCTGCAGATGCGGTGGAAGAGCAGAGTGCGAGCGGGACAGTGCTAGATAACAGCACAATCAATCAGAACTACTTGATAGTTCACACAGCAGATAAAAAATAACAGCGTAAAAACATACGATGACAGCACTGCAAAGAAGACAGCTGCTAACGAGACGACTGATGATAGCCCGGCGAGAGCGATCACAGCTCACAATCAGCGCGGGTAGCAAGCAGAGCCGCAGGGCAAGGGCAACCAGACAATTAAAAGCGAGGTTAGCGCGCGCGCCAGAACCAGGCCGACAGGTACGCGGTCACTGAGGTATGGCCAGTCGCAGAATGGCCGGGTACTAAGCTGGTACCGCAGATTAGTATGCATTTCTGCGTACTTGTCTCTGGGCTGGTACGGTACTCAGCTCTTGTCGGCAGAAAAAGCAAGTATTTCCGCCGCACAGAGCCAAACCACTGCAAAAAGCAAAACCCAAAAAAATAACTGAAAACTCTATTTGCAGCTCTCTCTTCGGACGCTACCAAGCCAAACTTTTGGTCCAGGTCGACGCGCGCGACGATGAGCCTCTGCCCGGGTAGCTATATATCTCTACACCCTCGCCCGCACGTCTGCCTACTTGTGTGCGTTTCCCCAGTCAGCAGGCAGCCCCCTCTTCCCCCCGCACTACATTCACCACACTTCTCTTCTTTTCGGCATCACCACCTCGCCAGACACTCGTTTATCGCTATCAGCGCCCTATCGCACTTGCACCCACTCCCTTACTCGCAGCCCTTGCCAGCATGGATCCAGTCCTGATGTCGTCTGCCTCCGCCTCCGAAGACCTCTCGTCATGGGTCTGCTTTGACGACTATCCCTCTCCGACAACGCCTGATGACGATCTCGTCTCGCCATCTTTCTTCGCCTCCTCTGCTGCTGCCGCCGCCGGCGCGTCCGGTATGCTCGACGCATCCTCGACCTCGATCCTCTGCAGAGACGAAGAGGCGCTCAACGACCTCGCTTTCGACTGGCCGCACAAGTCAGACATGCTCACCACCGATTCTGACCTCTCCAACAGCAGCATAGGCGTCCTTGACAATCCATATAACTCGTATGCCCCCTTTTATCTCATCTCAATTGCTGCCTCTGGCTTCTTCCTTTTGCTGACACTTGCCTTCAAACAGCCCCCTGATCATGACTGATGCCACTCCCCTTCAGAGCACAGCCGCTGCCGTGGCCGCTGCCATCAACAGCAATGACATTGCTGCTGCGACCGCAATTCTCGCCGCCCAGCAGCAGCGCCAATTCCAGCAATTGCAGCAGCAGCATCTACTACAGCAACAACAGCAGCAGCAGCAATTCGGCAAGAAGATGTACAACTTGCCCTTTGCCAACATGACCGGATCGGACTTCAACCCCAACGCTGCCTTTGGATGCATGCCATCGCAGAAGCGTCTCCGTCTGTCACCAGATATGCAGTCGTTTTCCTCGACCTCCTCCATCTCTTCAGCATCCTGCTCAGAGCTCTCGACACCCATGTCTTCGCCTTCGCTCACCTACTGCTCTTCCAACAACAGCGGCCTCTTCACCGCAGCCCCTTCATCAATCACATCGCCCGCTTGCTCGCCAATTCCGCCCGTCTCTCTCGGTGCGCCTGGCGACGCTTCTGCGCTCTCGCTCGCCCTTGCCGCTGCTGTCTCTGTCGCTCCTCCCCGGTCGGCCTCAATCGCGTCCTCGTCTTCGTCGGCTTCAGTTTCGCCTAACAATATGCCAATCCGGCCGCCGCGAGCCCCGCGAAAACAGTCTGAATCGCGTATTCCGCTGCCTGATTTGCACGCGCGCATGGGCCTCGCGCATGATCCTGACGAGGCGCGGTCCCGCGAGCAGCATATCCTTGGGATCCTGCAAGATCATGGATTCCCTCTGGGAGAACGAACCTGGATTCGCGACACCGAAGAGAAGGATCGACGGAGGATCATCGAGGAGATCTATAAGCAGACCTACGAGCTCTACGGATACGAACGCAGCCTGCTTGAGGTGATTGTCCGCCGTGGCGCGTACTACCTCATGCAGGGCCGTCTCCGCCGCCTCAGAAGATCGAAGAGACATCACACCTCGCTAGGCGAGTCTGCGTCTACCAGCGATGAAGCTGATGTGATGACCTCGATTGACTTTGGATCTGAGGAGTCCAGCGAGCTTGGAGCTGAGGCTGATCACAGCAGTCGATCTGGCTCCGAAGAAGCTGAGGTGAAGGACGAAGAAGATTTGAGCATTGAGTGATCTTGATTGCGCAAATTATTTTCTTTCTTTTTTTTTTTCATTTATCTGGAGGTCTTTTTTTAATTGACATCACGGCCACAAAGGAGTATATTGTATGTATGTATGTATTAAAGGGTATTGGATATATGGTGTTTGTCCTGCTATTTTGATCGTTTTTTTTTCCTCAAGCAAAGATTGATTTATCACAAAGTATTGCTTGTTGACTGGATTGCAACTATGTATTTTTTTTGATTGCTCTTTTACTATTTTTTTTCATTGGTGTATGGATGTTTTTTGGGCTAGTAATTGAATTTTGAGAATCTCAGCATTCCTGAATGTAAATATCCCCACAATTGCCTTACTCATCAATTGCTTACAGCTCGGTCAATGCCGTTCAAGCGCGACTGGCCGTGTGCTTCCTGATGATTTCGAGAAAAACCCATCCAAGCAAACTGACCACGTTGTTCATATTACAGAAAAGAAAGAACCCGCGTTCCAGGTCTGCTTCGAAACTCAATTTCCCGATCGGGGGGGGAGCAGAAAGGCTAATATTTTTTATTACTTAATTTGTTTTAGGTTTCAGGCTTGAGCCGCTGGAGAGGAGAGTCAAGGCAGGTTTTTGACCAAGTGTGTGGAAACGGAGACGAGTGGGACTGATTGAGTGATATTAGAGTGGAGTATAGAGGGTATCGTGGGGGGAAAAAATCTAAGGAGAGAGAAAGCAGGAGTCAGGAGGTAGTGCTTGGTCGGAGTGTGGGGATTTGCGCTATTGTTGGAAAGGAGTGAGTGAGTCGATAGGGATGAGACAGGCGGTCACTCAGCACTGAGTGATTGTTAGTTATCGGATCTGTTCTGACGCGCGTAAAATAAGCAGCGTATCTTGAATTTCAATAGGATAATAGTACGATGAAGCAATTGATGAATATTCAATATAATGTGCACATTGAAAAAAAAAATTGCACGTTTGGACGCGTTTAGTTGACGCGTTTCTGGACACTTAAAATTATTTGCTGGCTTTGCGCAAACGCGCCGGTGACTGTTTCCATAATTTCACAGAGCACATTCCTGGCAATATTTGAATAATTGCAGAATTATTCATCGCAAGCGATCCAAGACAACAAACGGTCTTACCGAACGCCCTTTGTCGTAAAGACAGATTGTGAGCACAATACAGG
>JAJLXK010000053.1:0-35011 GCA_030571195.1 Myxozyma geophila | reverse complement strand
CTCCCCCCCCCCCCCCCCCCCCCAAAAAAAAAAGAACACACACATACACAAAAATACATAAGAACAATAAATGAGAAGAATACATGTATCTTTACCGGAAAAACATGAATATATATATATAGAGATCTTACAAGCCGTCGCCCACTCTTTTTCTTGCAATGCAGTCAAGCTCTTCACAAGAAATACTCTGAGCGCTGGTTCCGTTGTGGCATTAATCGAGTATCATCATTAACCGCGTTAAAAATCACAAACTCAGGCTTAAGATCGTCGTCGGTCAGACGCATGATACTAGCGACGTTACCGCAGCGGTAGCAGTAGTTTGGCGCGGACCAGACTGTGACCACAGATTTTTGGTCGAAATGGTATTTGAAGCCTTCTTGGACTAATTGATGAGCTCTAGCGACAAGCTGTAAACCGTTCACATGATTGAACTATTATGCTCGTTTAGCCAAAGTCTCGTGAAACAGGACATAATCAAAACATACCTCAGCAGCGACTTTCGCACCGAAAATCCAGCCAGCACCTCGTGGCGACACACCCCACGTATCAACATCGTCCGGATCCGACCACACCAAATCGCAGAACGCGCCTTCCTGGGGAATCTCCTGCGCGCGCGCTACAACTCTGATCTGATCGAGCGTGCGGATCTCGGGCGAGAGACCGCCGTGGACACAGAGAATGCGACCGTCGATGACGGCAGCGAGGGCGAGGAAGTCAAACACTTGGCAGCAGTATTGCCAGACGCTGGCGCCGCCGTACTTGTTGTGGCATTCCTCTGCGAGATATTAGCACTTGACATAGTTAAGCGAAGCAACAGTGGACGATAGGCTTACCGTAAAATCCGTAGACTTGAGTAATCTGTCGCGATTCATGGTTGCCTCTCACAAGAGTTAACCGCTGTGGATATCTTTAGATTGTTAATATATTGCGCACTATTGCTCAATTAGATACATACTTTGCTTTCAAACACATGAGCAGAGTAAATGTTTCTAAACTGAAATATCCTCGATCAACAAAATCGCCCTGCAAGGCCCCCATTAGTAATTCTGATTTCACTTTGCAGAAAGGCCATGATGACTGACCAGGAAGATGTAGTTAACGCTGTCGGGCATTCCACCGCCTATCCTGAATAGCTCCAATAGATCGTGAAATTGGCCGTGAATATCTGAAATTCGTTAAAATTTTGTCCATAGACATCCCACAAAGGACATTCTGCAAACATACCACTATTAGAACAGATTAGTAAACTTGTCATATATACTGGAGAGATGAGATAATACGTACCCGCACACAGTTACTGGCGTACTAACAGGCTGCACATTCGACTCTATAGATGGCGCGTCAGTACATCCTCATAACAATTCCGACTTATCAAAAAAAGCATACCTTCCATCAGAAGCTCCTTGACAAGCTCGCACAGCTGCTTCATCTCGTTCTCAGGTAGATACTGGCATTTCTTTGTAATTTCCAGCCACTCGTCTGGACCTCGCGCCATTTTCTTTCTTTCTTGTGCTGCTTGTGTGGTATCCGGGTGTCTCGGTGCTTACTGCCCGTGTATTATTTTCCTGAAGGGAAGTTGTATCACGAAATAGGAATTGTCGATATCGAGTAGTGCGCGAGCTCTTTAACAACAGAAGGTTAGCATCTCTCCTCGCAATGCTCTTGCCCAGTATAAACAAAAAGGAACAAACATACACGTAAACCAACAGCTCTAAACTCCTCTGAACGCAACAAAAAAATGAGATGCAAAAAATACTTGCTCTATATTATCGTCGCTCTGTCTCTGCAGCAACTCCGCCTTGGTCAGCGCTCCAACTGGCTTTGCGCCTGCGTATACAACACCCTTGCTTGCTTACAATTATATCATCCAGCATCATCGCGTGTCTTGGTTTTCAGCGGAGTGCTACAGCAACGAGAGGCTGGAGAGAGAAGACATACAAGAGAGGGCGGAGATGTCTGGAAAGAAGATCTTGATTGCGAGGCCACAGCAGGCTGAAACAGCTCCGGTGTCTACTTCGTCCTCGACAGCGACGAGCGCTCAGCAACAGCAACCACGACGCTCACGACCACGACGGAGTAGGAAGCAAGATCAGACCCAGCAACAACCTCAGCGACAGCAGCAGCAACAGCAGCAACAACAAGAAAATACTCCCTCAGAAAGGCCCTCTCAGCAAAAACCAAACCGTCGTCGTCCCCACAAACACCACAACTCAAACAAGGATCACGACCAACAGCAGAATGCGATCCGCACAAAGCTCGTCGTCAGACGACTGCCGCCTTTGCTCGCTGAGTCGGAGTTTTGGCTGTTTGTGGGAGAGTTTACGGATCCGGAAAGTGTTGAGTGGAAGTACTACGTTCCAGGGAAGATCCATAAGAGGTAGATTCTACTTGTCCGTTTCTCATAGCTGGAGCTAATCGCGAATTCATATAGCAAATCAAAGCCAGCAACATCCTCCCGCGCCTACCTCAAATTCATGGCTTCAGAAGAATTAGTCGCGTTCAGCAAAGCGTTTGCGGGGAAATTAGTCAAAGATACTGCCGGAAACGAAAGTGCGATGCAGATCGAGTTTGCTCCATATGAAAAAATGCCAAAGAAGTCTAGCAAGACTGATCCGCGCCAGGGAACAATTGACTCTGGTATGCCTCAATGTACTGCTATATATTCTATTGCTCACAGGTTATAGATCCCGCTTTTCTAGCATTCCAAGAAACGCTAAAGCAACAATCCATCACCCCCGCAGCCATCCCAGTTCCAGGCTCGTCCGATTCGCAGACCGCAAACGAAACAACTACGCCGCTAATTGAGTATCTCCGAGCCATGAAAAAGAAAAAGCTAGGAAAGAAAGGCGGGACTGGGGCAGCTGGTAGTGCGGGTAGTAGCGCGACGACTGCGGCAGAAGAGGGTAAAAAGTCGAAGAAGCAGAGAAGGAGAGAACGAGATGGCGCAGAGAAAGAAAAGAAGGAGGAAGGCGAGCCAGAGAAGAAGGAAAAGAAGAGCAAGACAAGACGCGGAAAAAAACCGGTGGCTGAGAAAACTGGTCTTGAGGGCGGCAGCGAGGCGAGCAGTTTGCCAGTTCACGTACAACCGCCGGACTCGAATATGACAGCGCAAGGAGAACGATCGCGGAGAGAACGCAAACGCGATAAAGGAAAGCGGAATGTGGCTGCCGCAAAGCCAGAGTCTGAATCAGCAGACATTGCTCAAGCTTCAGGTTCCGGTAGTGCTCAGTCGACATCTCAGAAATCAGAACCTAGACAAAAGAAGTCACAGGTACCGGCTCAAGGGCAAGAAACTGCAGTTTTAGACGGACCAAACGCGGCCGCGGGCCCCTCCTCATCCACGCCATCAAGCCGGAACTCGAGTGGTCGCAGACGAGGCGGAAGGAAACCTGATGCCGCTACAGCAGGAACTGGAACTGAAGTAGAGGGAAGCAGTAGTAGTAGCGGCGGGGGACGTCGTAATCGAAAGCCGCAAAGTCAACAAGAGCCAAGAGAGCCACGGGAATCCTGATCTTGCTATTTTATGGTGACCCTTGATGCGTTGCAATTCTTTTTGCTAAACATATTACATGTTGAGTGGATGGATAGACTGGCAGGTGATGAAGATGGAAGCACTCTTCATCTTTCAAGAGATTCCACAGCTGCATTATTGCATACTGCGTTTTGCGGTTGATATCATTCTGGATTATAATGTCTCATGAATTAGAGCAACGGCTGCATACAATGCACATCAAAGCAATATACAGTAGTCCTGTCATAACCTGAGTTGGCTCTTCACACAGTATAGTCGATATAAATATACCGTAGTCAGAACTTAGTCATCATTATTGCAGAACGAGGCTGTGCTTAGGTATTGGCCTGAATGCGGTTAGCGCAAATTCAGCTGACGTTACCCAAACTCTAAAAGCAAGAAGAAGCTCGTACAGTCAAAAGTCGACGTCGTCGCGCACGAACATCGCGAACGACAGACAGACAGAGGACGATACTCTGAGCGATAGAGCAGAACAGCGCAGATCCGAGAGAACTAGCGATGTCGGCAGCTGAGTATCACAAAGGTGTAAGTATTTTCTGTTGCTATTGATGTAATTGATGTTGCTGTTTGCGGGGTGTGTGTGTGTGTGTGTGTGGGTGGGTGGATGGGAGATGAGGTAGCTGTACTAACATCATCGTCGCAGTACGACAACAACAACTACGGACCGCCTCCGGGAGCGCCTCCAGGTGGCCAGGGTGGCGAGCGTGGGATGTTCGGCGACACCCAGAGACCCCAGCAGGCGTACAACGGATATGGCCAGCAGCAGCAGCAGCAGTACTACCAGCCACAGCAAGGCTATCCGCAGCAAGGCTATCCTCAGCAGGGCTATCCTCCGCAAGGATATCCCCAGCAGGGATACCCGCAGCAGGGATATCCGCAACAAGGCTATCCGCAGCAGGGCTACCCTCAACAGGGCTACCCCCCGACTGTTGTTGTCCAGCAGCAGCGCCCGCAGGATAGAGGTGGCGATGATTGCATGGCTGGATGCTGTGCTGCGCTTTGCGCCTGTGGTATTCTGGAGTGCTTGCTTGGTTAGTGTGTGCAGTGAAGGAGGATAGGAGGGATATTTGGTGTAAGCTAATTCATATGGTACATGCGGGACTCTACTACTAAATGCAACTGTTATGAAACCGTTCGCTGTCTGGAGAATGTAAGCACAACGAATCAAGCAGCAGTCGTAGAAGAGTAGAAGGAGAAGCATACTTACTTGCGCTTCTTGTTCAAGCTAGAGTCGCCGGGAGGACTCAGTTCGTCGATGTCCATCTCGTCCTCATTGCTAACTGTAGTGTTGCCGCTGCTGTTCGTATGCGTGCTCCTCAGTTGGGCATTAATCGATTCCACGATCCGGTTGTATTCTCGAACATCAGCAGACTGCTTCAGACTGCTCTCGCGCACTTTCCTGGCCTCTGCTGCCAGTTCAGCGACAGTTTCTGCGCAGCGCTGGCTCCAACTGGCGATAACGCCCCGCAATTCCTCAATCTGTTTGCGCTCGACGACGTCGCGGCCAGCGAGCACTGCGCTGACGTTGACGACCTGCTGCTTTGTGTCTAGTGTCGCGGCAAGCAAATTAGCGTACACACACGAGATGACGAGCTCCGGCAGCGCTTTTGGATCGTCCAGATCGAGCTGCGCACATAGGCTCGAGTACGCGAGACGATGCGACGAGGACGCGAGCGTGACAAGAGTGAGCTGCTTCAGCTTCCTTGCCTGCTCTGCGTTGAGCTCGGGCGCGCTCTCCAGGCGCTTGTAGTCGTTCCATGTTCCGCTGGCGAATATCCGCAGCAAAGCAGTGTCTGTGGGTGTCAAGTGTGTGCTGAGTCTGCTATCGCGGAGCAGGTACGCGAACGAGAACAGATCTGGCGCGGACGTGGCGCGGACGACGAAGTCCGTTGCTGCCGAGGCAGAGTTGACCAGCGGCAGCAGCGCGTATATCGGATGCTCCATCTTGAGTCGCGTTTCTCTTATCTTATCGTTCTGCGAAACGGGAAACCAGTCTGAATCGTTCACGATCAGCGCTGCGCTGGATTTCAGTTCACCGCTGCTCTGTGAATGTGGTTAGGGTTGGTACGAGTTGAGTTTTGCTGCCTCGACTTTTTCGGCAGCGGTCGTCGACGCTGAGAGGTTTGCCAGACTCGAATACACCGGAGAGCAGCGATTCTGTTCAGTGACCAGGAATACAGTATGAGACCGACGGTAATTGCGCGGATACAGCCCTCGGCTGCGCTGTATAAGCGGTCGGTGTGGAAGGGTGAGTGTGTGGACTGATTCTGCGGTCATTCGCAGACGGCCATAATGAGAAGGGCATACGAGAGCGATGGAAACAAAGAATACTGACGATAATACTGCTTCAGGACCCTTTGTCGTCCCGCTGCCGGTCGCCACAGCGCGCAAGAACAACACGCCTATCCAAACCACAGCGCGGAGCTGCACGATCCTTCCCAGCTTCGTCGGACTCACGTTCCAAGTCCACAACGGGCTCGAGTTTCTCTCCCTCTCGGTTTCGGAAGAGATGGTTGGATACAAGCTGGGTGATTTCATCCCTACGCGGAAGAGATTTTCGTTTAAGGGACAGCTGAAGGGAAAGACCAGGTAGTCTGTTGCACCGGACAAGACAACAGCGAGAGCGAAGAGAAAGACGAGAAAGATAATGAAAGGAGACAGAGGTTCTTGTACATATATTTACCGCGTATACATTGTGCTCGTTGCTTTGTATATCATCCCGGCAGTGGATAGACGATTGGCAGAGTAATGGTTTTGTATATAGTCATAATCATGATTTCGAAAATGAGTGTTCTTGCTCGAGCAGGATGCGGAGCGCGTAGTTAGTATGAACATATATGAGAATGCTTGTCCTTTACAGGCGTTGTAGCGATGACTTGTATTGCGACGACTGTTATGCCTGCCTATAGGAAGTGACCAGAATACGCAATCTTGCAGATATATGTGTGGAAATGGTTGCTATAATTAAAAGGAAAAAAGTGGTGCCGCTGAGATCATTCACGAATCTATGCTACATTGCGCAGTAAGCATGCAAACCCCCACCAGAGAATTATGTGTGCCAAAATGCACATGTGCAAAGTATCCATGTGAGTGCAGTAAAGCAGCCATTACATCACTAAGTATCCATGTGAGTGCAGTAAAGCAGCCATTGCATCACTACCGCTTCGGTAAGGTGCATTTTATCAGGCGTCCTCTGATATTACAATCATGGCAAATTTAGACCTACAATCAAAATTATGGCACAGTAATAGGGATAGATCCGCAACGAAACTATTGTCACCGCCACTAGTGCCGTAAAAAGATATAGTCTGCGTAGACATTGATGTATTGCAAAAGATGAAGATGCAGCACCGTAGAAACTGCAAACGCGTGTGAATGTCTCAAGACGAATAGCTATGATATGCAGCAATTAGCGATAACAGAATAAGAGCACAGCATGAACTGATAATGACAATAGAAGAGCAGAGTAGCAAGTCTTCACCCGTAGGATAATTGCACGAAGACGCAGCAGAAAACAGAAGCCAAAGAGAGCAATAGCAGACAGCAGAAGAGCACTATTAACAGTATTAGTAATCACATAGCCAGTCTTACCAATGCCTTAGTAATGTTATCTGATCGGGAGATAAGTGAGACAGGCAGGACACGAACACGGGCAGCAACCACAACAGCCAGACGCACAAGAACAGGGCCGCGAGCACGAACAAAACAGTGCTTACGGCTGCTTAGACTAGCAGCAATCCGGAAGATCCGAAAAGACGATCAGGTCGCGCGCAGGCGCTGGTCGAGGTCATTGCTTATTTGCTGTGGCGAACACGAACACGACGGGTTTGTTTATGCGGAAGCAGAGCGCTGTGCCTGCCTTTCGCAGCAGCAGCGACAGACTGCAGCACACAGCAGCACTGCTCGCATGCTCAATATATACACATCCCACGCCTTCTGCACACAACAGCAGCACCACAGCACAAGCAGCCCTCCAACCAAGACGAACACGAAAAAGAACGCGAGCGCATTCTCGGCGCACACGCCACTATCGCACGTGATACGCAACTGCACAGCGCGCGCCGCAGATACAGCCGCAACCGGCGGGCGCAGTAGTGCTTGTCAGATGGCCGGACGAGACGCTTGCATACACAAAACTCTGCTCTTCTCTGGCTCGTCTTTTCTTTCCCGCGTCCACTCCTCCTCTTCCGCAGTAATCACAGCCCTTCTGTGCCGGTCCCCTCCCCTTTCAGCGCTTCTCCAGCAGCATCAGCAGCCCTGCCAGCAGAACCCGCAATGCAGTCGTCTGTCTTCGCGGTCCAGGGCATGACCTGCGGTGCCTGCACCGCAGCCATCTCAAACGCTGTCGAGGCCGTCGCCGGCGTGGACTCTGTCGCTGTGTCCCTGATCACCGAACGCGCCCAAATCGTCCACGACTCTTCCGTTGTTTCTGCCGAGGATATCTGTGAAGCGTGAGTATTCGCTGTTCGTGGCCGTCAGCCATTTTGCGTGCTGCGGTGCTGACTTATCTGTTTACTGCAGTATCGAGGACTGCGGGTTCGACGCTCAAGTCCTCGCATCCTCCGAGCTCGACGTCGCCTCCTCCTCGTCCTCCTCAATGGCGGATCCCTCAGACAAAGCAAACACCCCCGAGACCGTCTTCATCAAGATCTATGGCATGACCTGCTCAAACTGCACAAACTCAGTCGAATCTACCCTCAACGGCCTCCCCGGCGTCACCGACGCCATCGTCGCTCTCGCCACCGAAGAAGCCAAAGTCACCTACATTCCCTCCCAGATTGGCATCCGCGACATCATTGACGCCGTCTCAGACACAGGCTTCGATGCCATCTTATCAGACATGACTTCAAACTCGTCCCAGCTCGAGTCGCTCGCCCGTATAAAGGACATCAGAATGTGGCGCTCCTCTGCCGCCCGCGCCATCTCCCTCGCTGTCCCCGTCATGATCATAAACATGATCCTGCCAATGATCGAGAAGTGCGACTTTACCACCTGGACTTTCCTCATCCCTGGCCTCCACCTGCGCGAACTTATCTCTTTAACGCTCACCACGCCATGCCAGTTCTACATCGGCCGCAAATTCTACGTCTCAGCCTACAAGTCTCTCAAGCATGGCTCCCCCACTATGGACGTCCTCGTCGCCCTCTCGACCTCGACCGCCTACATCTTCTCCTGCGTCGCCATGATTGATTCCATCATCACAGCGAACCCGCACCCGCCCAACACAGTCTTCGAGACCTCGGCAATGATCATCGCCTTCATCACCTACGGCAAATATCTCGAGAGCCGCGCAAAGGGACAAACCTCGTCTGCTCTCTCGCGATTGATTTCGCTCGCCCCTCCTATGGCGACTATCTACGTCGATCCTAAGAACATTGCCAACAACCCGGCCGAGCGTGAAGTTGCTTCCGAGCTCATCCAGGTGGGTGACATTGCCATTTTGCGCCCTGGAGCCAAGGCTCCCGCAGATGGTGTTGTTGTTGCAGGCTCGTCTTACATGGACGAGTCTCTGGTCACTGGTGAGCCCATGCCCGTCGAAAAAGCTGCCGGCGCTCCAATTATCGGTGGTACCATCAACGGCGTAGGCCGTCTTGACTTCCGCGTCACTCGCGCGGGTAAGGACACTCAGCTCTCTCAGATTGTTAATCTCGTTCAGGATGCGCAGACTACTCGCGCTCCAATCCAACGATTTGCCGATGTGATTGCTGGCAAGTTCGTGCCAGTCGTCATCGCCCTGTCTATCTTCACTTTTGCGCTCTGGATGATTCTCTCACATGCGCTCAAGAACCCGCCATTGATCTTTGAGAGTTCCGAAGGCAAATTCTTTGTGTGCCTCAAGCTTTGCATTTCAGTCATCGTCGTTGCTTGTCCTTGCGCCCTGGGTTTGTCTACCCCCACTGCTGTCATGGTCGGCACCGGTATGGGCGCTCAAAACGGTATCTTGATCAAGGGAGGAGCTGTTCTCGAGCAGGCCACCCATGTGACTACCATGGTTTTTGACAAGACTGGAACTCTGACTGTCGGCAAGATGTCTGTTATTTCGCATAAGAAGATTCCTGCCTGGGATTCGACTGATCAGCGTCAGGATCTGTGGTGGCGTCTCGTGCGCGCTGTCGAGCGCGGCTCCGAGCATCCTATCGGAAAGGCGATTGTCGCCGAGGCCAACATCATGCTTGACGTCGACCCGATCGTGAACGATGATGCTAAGCCTGAGGACGCCTACGATGGCGAGTCTGTTGATTTCGAGGCCGTCATGGGTCGTGGTATTCGTGGCGCCGTCAAGGTCGACAAGGACGGTTACAACGTTGCGGTCGGAAACTTGCAGTTCATGACTGACAGTCATATCGAGATTCCCGAGCACATCCAGCGCGAAGCTGAGGCGACCACTTCGACTGCCATTTTTGTTGGAATTGATGGTGAATACGCTGGTTCTCTTTCGCTCAACGATATCATCCGTCCTGATGCGCGTGCGACTATCCTCGCGCTGCAAAAGCTGAATGTCAAGGTTGCTATGGTTACTGGCGATCAACGCCCACCTGCGCTGCGTGTTGCTCGCGAGATTGGAATTCCTGATTCGCAGGTGTGGGCTGGCGTCACGCCGCCAGAGAAGCAATCGATCATCAAGCGTATGCAGGCCCAGGACCCCAAGGCTGTCATTGCGATGGTTGGTGACGGTATCAACGACTCGCCTGCCCTTGCTACCGCGCACGTTGGTCTTGCGATGGCGACCGGTACTGATGTCGCGATGGAGGCTGCTGATATTGTTCTCATGCGGCCCGACACTCTTCTCCTCGATACTGCCGTCGCGCTTTCGCTCTGCCGCACAATCTTCAACCGGATCAAAGCCAACCTTGTCTGGGCATCTGTGTACAACCTCATCATGATCCCCTTCGCCATGGGGGTCTTCTTACCCTTTGGCTGGAGTTTACCTCCCATGGCCGCCGGCGCCGCCATGGCTCTCTCATCAGTCTCAGTTGTGACTTCATCATTAGCTCTTAAGCGATGGAGACGTCCGTACTGGTCTACCGACGAAGGCCGTCTTGACCGGGCTGCTACTCGTAAGCGTGCCTGGCCGATCCGATTTTTCAATTCGTTGAAGTGCACTGTGATCAGAAAGACCGCGAGAAACCCCCCTACTGCCGAGTATGCTCTGATCGGCAGCGACTGGGACTCAGCTGTTTAAGCCCTCCCCCCCTCCGTTAGACGGAAAAAAAATAACATGCGTGAAAGATCTTTGATTCTTTTTCTGAAAATTTGCTGTGTTGAGTTGAGATGTAGTGTGGTGTGGTGAGTAGTTGCATTTTTTTTTTCAATACTTTGTCAAATTATATTTTTTGGTGTTGGTTTTGCTTTTAATAGTTACCATAGAATTCTCTTTTTTTTTCCTTGTATTTTGTTCTTTTGTGCTGATGTTGGGGAAAGCACGGGTCGAAGTGGATTAGAAATTGCATTATTGATTGAGATGCATTATTTGTTTTCTTCTCTTTTTTTTTTTTTTCTTTTTCTCGTTTTTGTTTAATTTTGCTATTATATAGCCAGTCACTCTTTCATCGATATTATGCTTTACGAATTTTGTGTATTAATTTTTATATCACGTTCTTTATTCCAATATATACAATTTCTCTATATCTCGTTCTATGTACATTCACCGTCACTCCTGCGAAACGACATTCTTAATACCCCCGAAACTCAACACATCCACAATCCTCTTCCTACCCGTCAAAAACATCACAAGCCTGTCAACCCCGATCCCCCAGCCTCCGGTCGGCGGTAAGCCCCATTCCATGGACTTCAGATAAGCTTCGTCGGAGAGTGGTGTTTCGATGTCTCCGAAGTTGATTCTGTCGCGCTGTTGCGCGGCGAACTTGGCGCGCTGGCTGAATGGTGAATTTTCTTCTTCGTAGGCGTTTATAAGTTCTTTGCCGGCCAGGTAGAGTTCGAAGCGACGCGCGGTGTTGGTGGTGGGGTCAGATTTGGCGAGGGGACTTAGACATGGTGGGAAGTTTAGGAGGAAGACGGGAGATGTGGAGGTGTTCAGAAGAGGTGTGAGGAGATGGTCTGCCAGAGAATCGAAGAGACGAGGCAGGGTTTGCGGGGATGGGAATTGGAGTTTGAAGTCAGCGTAGATTTGGTTGAAGAAGTCGACTGCTGCGTTCTCGTCCTGCGAAGAAGTAGGTGAGAGCACGTATTCCGGGAACTCACGACCAATCCGCGCCTCGAGCTCTGCGATGAAATCAACTCGTTTAAACGGCCGTTCAAACGACAGCCCGGACGTAGCGACTGCTTCGCGCACCAGCGGATTCTCAGCCGTTTTCGCAATAATAAACTCTAGCATTTCTTCCGTGATCTGGATTAAATCGTTCAACCCGGCAAAAGCCATATAAAACTCACAGGTCGTGAACTCGGGATTATGCGTCGCGTCGATACCTTCGTTTCGGAAAACCTGTCCCATCTCGTAAACCCGGTCAAACCCGCCGATAAGAAGCCGTTTCAGCCATAACTCTGGCGCGATCCTCATCTCGAGTGTAGCGCCCGACGCGACTGCTTTGGTCGAGAAAGGGCGCGCATTGGCGCCGCCGGCCGAGTCGGAGAGGATAGGTGTTTGCACTTCGACGAAGGCGCGGGAATCCAAGAACTCGCGAATCGCAGCCAGAACGCGTGCGCGAACCCGTAGCGTCTCGCGCTGGTCCGGATCGATAATAAAATCAACTGTGCGATGATGCGACCGCGCTTCTTGGCCGAGAGATTGAGGGAGTGGGTGCAGACAGGGAGAGAGGAGCGTTAGTTGCTCTGTTGCACGGAGAGAGAGCTCGCCTGCTTTTGTACGTGCAATCGTGCCCGTGAATGCTACACGTATTAGAATATCTTTAGAGGCTCATGAAAAAAAAAAAAAAAAAAAAAAAAACTACTTACAAATGAAGTCGCCTTTTCGAAGCCATTGCCATGACTTTGCAAACTCCTCTGGCGAATTAGAAAGTCCATCTCTCCTATAAACGCCCTGAATCTTCGACTCATCCTGTTCGATATCGATAAACACCAATTTCTTCCCTGAGGCTCTGATACTAGAAACCCGTCCTCGAACAGTTATCGGAGCAGGATCTTCTAACGAAGCTAGTTCGTCGGCAGTTTTCTCACCAAACCGAGCGCGAAGAGAACCTATCCTAAGCACACGCTCATCAGCTTGTATAACAGGATACATAGCCGTCGAAGACTCCAACAACGCCTCAAGACGTCCTTTAAAATCAGCCTGCGTGGAGGCTGCTATCGCGTTTGATCTCGCTGAAGTAGACGCGTATCGCAGGTATCCCCGCTGCGATTGCAGGAGTGAGATACATCTCCAGCATGTAGCCCACTTCATTCCTATATTCAGTTTATTAGCACCAAGTTCGCCGTTGCAGGTATTTTGAAGAAGAGACGCGTCAGAGAGAAGATTAGCTTGTACAAGTAGATATCTTTACACATCTCAGACTCGCTTTCACGGACTCTGATTCATATCTTGAACTCATCATTTCACGTCCATTCCCTTTGATATATCCTCCTCTGTTCACACTTACTTCTTATGCACAATTGTCTACTCAATTTCAAGAATACAAAGTCCGACTCCAGTATCTAATCCAGTGGATTAGGGTTTCTTTTTTGAGTCTTACCACGAAAATTTGAAGCTTTTGTTTGAATATCGGATTGGATCATCAAAGCGGAGTTTATACCACGGCAATTTCGATTCTTCAATCAATAATATAAATAATAAGCAAAGATGTCTATGTTTGGAATGGGTCTTGGTCGTCCGCAGACGGATTACGACGAGAACAAAATCAACGCGATGAAAGGCGAGATGCTGATGATCAACGCCATGAAGGATAAGTACGTTCTTTCTTCAAGCAGTTTTCTTTCCCGGGGATTCAAGAGATATGGATCTAACAGCGTGAATTTAGGATGACTGGCGTCTGCTACGAAAAATGCATTCCTGGCCATTACACCGAAAACGACCTTAACAAAGGCGAGTCCAACTGTGTCGACAGATGTGCCGCCAAGTTCTTCGAGACTATCAAGATCGTCGGAACCGTATGTTTATCATTCTTTTTTGTTCTGTGAGCGACGTGGAGGACTAATTTTTTTTCTTGATATAGCAATTGCAAAGTCAGGCGAACCAGTAAACTGACCATCCCTATTCCGCTCAAACACTGACGACGATGACGGCGGCGGTAATGATGGTGGTTGGAAATCGGTTTTATGTATATATTCTAGTCTTCTCCTTTGTTTTGTTTATTGAAATATAAACTGTCTGTTTATTACCTGCTTCTCAGAGCTGGAGTCACATATCGAGCGGAGGAGCACTCGCTCGGTGCTCCATCACTCGGAAGTACACAGAAAGCTATATCGGATTCTCACATACCCAGTCATCAGGACTACACGACACTCCACAACAGACTCCTATAGCAATCGTATCACAACACGAAGTTTTCTCCAAATGATAAATTAAAGGTATTAACAGTAATAATACAACGCTGAAAAAAATCATTAAAAGTAAAAGTTATACACCCCACGTCACAACAAACAAAACGAACGCAACTATTTGATTAATGCAATATGAATAAAAGGGCTTTCCTTCAAAAATGAACAGCAATTCCTCGATTTTTAACTCCGCTCCTGTTTATGATATCTTTTGTGTTATTTACTCATCGTCCTCGTCGGCGTATGATCCTTCGTTGTCGGTGTACTCTCCTGCTTCATCCTCTTCATCCTCTTCATCCTCGTCAAAATCCTCGTCATCTTCTTCCTCTTCCTCGTCTTCAGAAGCAATACCCACACGATCAAGTCTACTAGCAACCTGCGCAACATCCTCATCCTCATCCTCTTCATCAGAAAGCTCAGGCATAGGCTCCCGCCAGAAATTCACATCCGTAAACCGTTCATCGCCCAATTGTCCAACCACGGGCGGGAAAAAATGATCCACAAGATCAGTCATGTGTACATACGAGGACTTATACCCCGCCAGCTCAAGAAGTTCCATGTGGACATCGGCAGCCGAGTTGATCGTGAAGATACGCGAGGAAGGCACACCGACAGAGCGGTATGACAGAGCGTCGGTGATTCGATTGCCGAAACCGGCGTAAAATGGCGTACTTTCTCGCAACCCAAACAGAGACTGGATATCGCGCAAACAGGCCATCTTAAACACTTCTGGCTTACGGTATATGACCTCGCGACGTAACGCAGCAATCGTGCGGTCTGGGGAAAGAATAACAGGCCCATCTGGAACCTTGTAAATACCCTGCTCAATGCCGTGGATATAGTGTCGGGTCGAATCAGCCTGACCGACGGACCGCGAGGTCAGGTACATTAGATTATATCCATTATTCTGGATATCTGTAAACAATTTCGCTACACCGGCATGCGTCCAGTCTCGTCCCAGGATCGTCAAAACATGTCCGAGAGCATCAGACTTTGTGATTGTGCCGTCCACATCAGAAATAACAAGCGGCACATCGTAGCGCCAGTAAAACATTCGCGCAGTACACAACGCACGTCCACCGTTAACGCTAAAGGCAACCGCATTGGCACCTGGGTTGAGGTTCAGCGATTTCAGCTGGTCAGAAGTTAGCCGCAGGGTCTTGACATACCGCTGCTCTTTCTCCTCGTTCGCCACCGCAGCAAGCATCGTCGGCGGCGTAGTCGACGCAGACGAAACAGGCGACTCGGGCATTAGCGGCGGCGTAGAGGCGGCAGTGTCGCCAGTATCCGTCAGCATCTCGTCGGGCTCGTAGTCAAACTCCATCGAGCCGCCGTGCTGCATCGCTTTCTCGCGCGCGCTCTCGCTCGCATAGATCCACAGATTGCCATGCTCATCAGGCGCAATCAGATTCGCGATTTCGGTGTTGATAGCCAATTCTTCAGATAAAATCTTGCGCGCTTCAGATTCAGCCCGCGCAGTCTCCTCCGCACCAGCCTTGTATCCGCGCATATCAAGCACGAGATCACCAGAGTCGGTCACGGTAGTCGGAATCCTGCTCACGCTGAGCTTACGACTGAGTTCTTTTGCGCGCTCGATCGCTTGGTCGCGACTTAGAGGTGGACTGCGGGGTCGCAGCAGCGGCGTTGATCCAGAGCTGAGATGGATCGCTGAGGAGGACTCGGCGTCTTCGGAGCGTACTTGGCTGAGAAGCGCACGGGAAAGCTCGACAGATGGCCAGTTGTCGGTCGAGGAGGCGCGCTTGCGTCGCTCTGTGTTGTTGGTACTCGTACTTCTGGTGTGATTGGCAGCAACGATAGGCGCGTCAGGACCCTGCAGTTGCAGTGCGCGGCCGAGAGCCTCGTCGGCCCGCATGTCCATGGACGGGCTTGATGTGACTGGAGGAACGTTGCTGTCGCTGGCTGCATCCGAGGTGAGCGTTGGACTGCTGTTGTTTGGGCCGCTGATGATGCGCGCAGGGTTAGCTTTGGCTGCGTTGGCGGTGGCGGTGGATGACGACAAGTCTAGGTACTCTGGCTCTTGCAGCCCCGCCGAGAGAGAGGTGACTGAAGCCGGAGAAGACGCAGCGGACGACGAAGGCGAGAGGACGGGCGAGGTGAGGAGATCTGAGGGAACAGCGTCGTCGTCGGTTTCAAAGACAAAGAAGGCTTCGCCGCCGTCGCCCAGTTTCATGGCGAAGTCCACTTTTGTGCCATTGACTGAGAAGTCAACCTATCATTGCGCAAATTAGCAGTTGAAAGCTATACGGGCGGTTGGAGAAGTACCTTCTTCTGAGAGGGCTGAAGCAGGGCAAACTTGCCAAACCGGATATGGAAGGGCGAGCACGCCAGATCGCCTGGACAGACAGTCGTCAGTATCGCCACCAGCACAGCAACAGAGACAACGCGCACCATTCTCTTGCTCAACAACAATGACATCAATGGCTCCGGTCAAGGTGGCCGGATTGATGGAGTTCCATGTCTTTGACACGGAGCCGATTGCTCTGCCGACGTACTGCATCGCGGCCGCAGCGCAGACGGAGAACTAGCACGGAAGACGACAGAAGAGGACTTTCGCGCTCTCGCTCGGAACGCTCTGCAGCACCGAGTCTCTCAAGCAGCGGTATTCCAGCAGGCGTGTGCTGATGATCGCTGAGTTGCTGGGCCAGCTGCGGACTGTTGGGACACCGGCGCGGGTGCGTTGAGCTGAACTGCGCCCGCAAACCGCGTTTTCAAAACTCGATTTGCACGTGACTGCATTTTGCGGCTCGCTGAAAATCTTGACCGGGCTGAGCTCACAAAAAAATCCCACGCACACTCCTGCGTTTTCGCACCACCCCGGTCTTCTCTTCGCCAGCGACAGCCTCTGCGCGGTGTTTGCGGATCCACACACGTAGCAGCAGCGCAGCTCGATTGTGCTGTTTAGCAGGCGCCTCCAAAGCAGTGTGCGCGATGCTGCTCGCGCTCGTCGCAACCGCCGTCGCCCTCGTCTGGCTCCTGCACCGCGCGACGCGTCTGCTCCAGATCCCGATTCCAACGCTTGTGCAGCTGCTGGGAATCGATATTCCGGCGTCTCCGCATGTCTCGCTGGACGCGGTCACGTCGGACTCGGTCACGCTGCACTGGTCGCTGCCGGACAGGGCCTCGTCCGTCGCGAAGCATGTTATCCAGATGAACGGCCAGAACGGTATCTACTCTTTCTTTCTTTCTTGTTGTGGACCTGATTGCTGACTGCGGCAGTGGGCGAGAGCGAAAAACGCGAGACGACTGTCACCATAACAGGACTCAAACCAGACGAGGTCTACGGAGTCAGAGTCCTAGCCGTACGTATCAAATTCACATACGCTCGAAAGTACACCGCTAATGCGCACACAGGTCAACTCAAATCACTATTCTGCAGCCGGGCAGCTCATCAGACTGCGCACCCGTCGGAAAGCAGAAGACCTCGTCTTGACGCACATCCAGCCAGTCGCCCGTGAGCTCACCGACGACGAGGAACAGCCCTGTAAGTCTTCCACTCAGTGCATGTATCACCAGCTGGCTAACCTCACAGCAACGCCAACTAAACGCAGAGACACAGTATCAACCTCCTTCAAACGCAGCAACCGCAGCTCCCGCTGCCAATCCTCGCCCTCCCACCGCACCCCAGATCGCCCATCCTCCTTCACCACCGCGACGCAGCCCTACACCATCGAATCCCTCGCTGCAGAACTCGAGCAAATCCGCTCAGAAATCACAGAAGTCATAGCCCAGCACTCCCACGCCGAGGAAGAGTACACAACCGCCTTTGCTGCGCTCACCGCTGAACTCGAAGCCCTGCGGGAAAAACGAAAAGAGGAAGAAGCTGCACGTGCGCAGATGCGCAGCGAAAACAAGCAACTCGAAGAGTCCAAACGCATGCTCGAGACGCAGAAATCCAAAGTCGAAAAATCTGTCAAGCAGAAATCGGATGCAATCGAAAAAATAAAAAACGATTTTGCTCTCTGGGAAAAAGAAATCAGCGGCGGAGACGTGCGGAAGCAAGAGCTCGAACGCGATATCGTCGAACTCGAGAATCAGCTCCAGGAAAAAGAAAAGTCGCACCGAAAAAATATCGGCGATCGTCATAAACTGATCAACGTCCTTGAAGATGAAATCAGAAGACTGCTGGCAAAAGTGAAGAAAGCCGAGATGGAAAAAGATCCCCGGAGCGGAAACGAAGACGAAAATGCGTTTGCAAAGTTTCTCAAATCTGAAGACGTAGAGGACATGAAACTCGAGAAAGCATGGAAGGAAGTACAGAAGAGTCTGGAGCTGCGCTATGTCGATGTCTTTGAACAGTATCGTGATGCCGAGGAGAAGCTGCGAAAGTCACAGGGCGTACTCGCAATGTTGACCATGCAAGGCGGCATGCCACCCGCCTCCAAAACAAGTACTGCAATCCCAGCATCCGCCGTATCTCCCGAAGTGACAAAATCCGCAAAGAGACGAAATCGGACACGAAACAAGTCGCGACAACCCGTCTCATCGCCGATCACGTCCTATCCACTTCACGATCCCCGGTTTCCCGACGCGTCTACGTTTAATAATTTGTATTTTCCACCTTCGTTTATGCAGAGTCCCAATAACTCTTCTGCGTCTTTGTCTACTTTTCCGTTCTCCCTTCAACAGCAACCGCACTCGTCATTGTCAAGTTTATACGGTGATGAAGACGACATACTCAACTCAAATGGTCCGATCAGTCCATCGGTGGATATGCTTTTACCTTCCAATCTCTTTGTCACTGACGAACTTTTGCCGCAAGACTTTGAGGGCGACGCCAAAGCCGAGGAGCCAGCAACGCCGTCGTCGACTACCGAAGAGCGACTGCGCGCGTTGACCTCGAACGGCAGTGAGATTTTTGAGAGTTTTGGATCTCGTCCGTCGTCTCAGTACTCCACGCCGCTTCCGTTCCCGACTAACCACTCGAGCACCTCTTTGTCTGCAAATACAGGCAGCGGTACGCCGTCGCCGTTTTTCTCGGCTCTGGGAACTGCGGCGGGTAGAGGCTCTGCGCTGAAGAACGTGATGGGCAACGATGGGCCGTCATCGCCGCCGTTACTAGAGACTCTGAGTCTTACCAGATCAGGCTCTTCGAGCGCAGAAAGCCCGGCTGCCGGACGTGCTGTTATCTCGGTCTCGACCTCGCCGACATTGTCTAAAGGCATTGGACGTGGATCAAGACTGTTGAGTGTGTTTAACGGTTCTTCTCAGCACCAGCACCAGCCGGTGGCATCCACTACGCCCGAAGACGAAAATATACTTGCTCAGCAAAGCACAAACTCGTCAGTCTCGAGCACAGGGGGTGGGCTTGCTAGTCTGTCTAGTTTTGCTAAACGCTCGCCGGCGCGTAAGCCGTTGTTTGGTGGTGTCTCTGCGCTGGGCAATTCGATTGGCAACATAGGCCAATCCATTTCCCGCAAGAAAGACTCGTTCGATAGCGGCAACTCACAACTCTCCGGCGCAATGGCGTCTCCTCGTTTAGAAGACGAATTCCTGATGCCCGGAGACGACGAGCCGCGGACTCCAGGTCGACGACTGGCGAATCTGTTTTCGTTTACAAGGCCGCGGGGTATTAGCAGTGCGCAAAGCGGGAACTCGGGAGCGGCGGTGGTCGCGACGGCGGCGGGCTCTGCTGCTGCGTCTGTGAACGCTGGAGTAGCTGGCGAGATGGAACAGCATATGCAGGCTCCTATCGGCACGCGTCGCCGCAGCGGCAGCTACAACTCGACCGAAGTTCCGATCCACGAACTGGGTTCTTCCGGTGCCGGCAAAGACGATCTGCTGAGCAGTGGCGACCGTCGTCGAACAGCAGGATCCGGCGCAGTTGGCGCAAACGGCAGCCCAGGACAAGCTGTTTCAAGCGCGAATGGGAATAATACGAACGGACTGAGCGCGTTTGGCAGTCAGGTCGGTAACTTGTTTACGCAGAGTCCTGTCTTTGCGCGCCGGAGCAGCACCAGCAACGGACGATCATTGTGGGATTTTAATGCGTTGCGGAATGGAAATGGACAGGGTGGTAATGGAATGAGCGAGTGGTGATGATGATGAGTGTATATTGTATGAAGAGAGTAATTAATGCATTAGTAATTGGAGATGTTTTGTGAGATATTTGAGAACAATGCGGCTGAGAGGAGAGTTTGCGGACGCGAGAACAATAAGCCACGAACCCAGTTAGAAAAGCCAGAGGCCTATGCAAGTCTGGGCGGAAGCTGGCGAGCTGTTGCTGCTGTGATGGTGCTTGCTGTTCTCTTTGTTTGTGTTTTTGTGTCTGGTTGTTTGCTCTTCCGCAGCAGACACAATTCACAAACAAACGATGACGTACGGCACAATGGCTGTGCCAAGCTGGGCTGTGCAGCATCAGCCACAATCAGCCGCAGCAATTAACACCTTATTTTGTTGCCGCGTGTCTCAACTTCGCCCCGGTGTCCGCTAACGCAGCCTGCTACTCTCCGGAAAACCCCCAGCGCCAGACGATTCGGCCTCTTTGGCATTAGAGCAGTTTGTGTATTTATACCGGGGCGGTCGCAGCCATGAACTACAACAGCAATCCGTACGGGCCTCCTCAGGGACAGTACAACCAGCATCCCCAGCAGCAGTATAATCAGCAGCAGTACCCCCAGCAAAACATGTATGGCAATCAGCATCCTCAGCAAGGACCCTACGGCGCTCCTCAAGGTCAGTACGGAGCTCCACAGCAGCAGTATGGTGCTCCGCAAGGACAGTACGGCCCTCCGCAGGGACAATACGGGCCTCCTCAGGGGCAATATGGTGCCCCTCAGGCACCGCAGTACGGTGCTCCTCCGCAGTATAATGCTCCTTCACAGCAGTACGGAGCTCCTCAAGGACAGTACGGAGCCCCTCAAGGACAGTATGGTGCTCCTCCACAACAGTACGCTCCTCAGCAGCAGTATGGCGCTCCGCAGGCGCAGTACGGCGTCCCCACCAACTTCCCTCCCTACGGCGCAGCGTACAGACCGATGCAGGCCGCCGTTGACGCCCAGTACAACCCTTCCGCCGACGTTCAGGCTCTCATCAAAGCCACCAAGGGCTTCGGCACCGACGAGTCGACCCTCATCCGCATCCTCGCGCCCAAAACCGCAGGCCAGATCGAGAAACTCAAGCCGGCGTTCGAACAAGTCCGCGGCAAGTCGCTGCGCCAGATCATCAAGAGCGAGACGCGCAACGGCTCGCATTTCCAGGACGTGCTGTTGCAGATCGTCGCGGGTCCGCTCGACGCGGATGTCAAGAATGTCTACAATGCGCTCGACGGTGTTGGCACAAAAGAGCGACTGCTCAACGACGTCGTGCTCGCCCGCACTAACGGCGATCTCGCCGCAATCAAGGCTCTCTACCAGCAGCGCTATGGCAAGCCCCTGGCGGCCGCCGTTGCTGACGATCTCAGTTTTAAAACCGAAAAGATGTTCGACATGGTCTTGCAGGGTGTGCGCATGGACGAGCATGCTCCTGTCGACATGCAAAAGGTCAACCACGACACGGAGGATATCTACAGAGCAACCTCTGGTCGCGGCATCGGCACCGACGAACTTCTGGTCTGCTCGGTTTTGACAAGCCGCTCTGATAACCATATCCGCGCCATTGCCGACACTTACCACCAGCGATACGGCCAGAAGCTCGTCGATTTGATCAAGCACAGCTTTTCCGGACACATGGAAAACGGGCTTCTCCATATCGTCAAGCACGCCGTCAACACTCCTGTTTTCTGGGCAGAGATGCTCGAGGACTCAATGGCAGGAATGGGAACTAAGGACTACTTGCTGATCGAGCGTGCGGTTAGAATACACTGGGATCCTCAACTCTTGCATAGCGTCAAGCAGGCTTATTCGCAGATCTATAGAACGGATCTGATTAAACGAATGAAGGGCGAGACGAGCGGTGATTATGAAAAGACTCTTGTTGCCATGTTTTCTATTTAGCTTTCATTCTGTGACGACTTCTTTTTGTACTCTAAGTAATCTTAATAATATGTAGTCTATCGTCATTAAGCGTATATATACATCTGCTCATGCAGCCGAAATCTCTGAAGCAGGCTCAGAGAAATCCAAACTCGCCTCTGACGCTGCTCTCAGTGCTCGAGTCAGAATTGGCCGTTCAACGCGTTCGATCCTCGCCATTTTTCTCAGAGCCGCTGCCTTCCATAGATCGTACTCTCTTCGTCTTTTGTCTGTTAAATAAGTGACACTGGGTCGGATCATACTTCCGCCGCTTTGCAGTCCGGTATTACTGGTAACAGCCGGTTCAGCAGCATCATGGTTCTTGAGCTGTCGCACCCGCGACACCCATCGCCGCACATCCTCAGCATACCTCCGGTTAAGCACCGAGTATCTCACCTTTTTTTCTGAATTTTGAGGCTGTTTATATGATGAAATTAGGCGAGTAAAGCAGATCAGTTCGAGCTCGTTAATCGCATAGTCCAGAGCCCGCTCGTCGGTGGCTCCGCGCGAGAGCTTGAGGAATTTGGCGCGGAAGGCGACGTCTTCGGGTTTTTGCCTGACGAATGCCTTGAGTTTGTTTTCAGGCGTGAGTCCGATATTTTCTACTCGGTCGCCAAAGCGGATGACAAACAAAATAGCGCCAAGGACAGCCCATTCTGTTTCGGCGCGTCGCGTCGCGGTGCTGCGTTGCGGGAAGGAAAACGGACGCGCGCTGTTGGGAATCGTGCTTGACGGCGACGCTGCTGGATTCGACGACACAAGACAGCTGACTCCGGTCCGGACAAGCGCAATCTGTGCTTGCTTCACGCCGAGCGACGAGGCAACGCCCGCAACCATCGCCCTCGTGAGCTCGCTCGCACCGCTTCCGTCAGCTCCTGATCCGCTCTCAGCCTGCAACTGATCCTGCTCCTCCCGCGGCAGCTTCGCATCAAACAACGCATACAGCTGCTTATAATGCTTTTCTGTACACGGCAGGCAGTGCGGCATCGCCCGCTCAAGCGCAAGCACTCCTTGCATCCGCTCGCAGGCCAGATGAGCACACACATACACGCGACAGTGCTCGTCGCGAGCAGGAACTTGCACGAGCACGCGCGACTGCGCAACAAGACGCGCTGCCTGGCGGATCAGCTCAGAGGGAATTGTCGCCATTGTAGGCTGCAGCGACTGCAGCGTCGACACCAGCGCATTGTTCATTGCGTAGCAGTGTAAGCTATCGTATTCTACTGTATCGCAATATCAAGAAAGGAGCCCATTAGTCTCCCGCTTTAGATGGTCACGTGCTACTTACATAATCGCATGTGACTGGGTTAAGGTTTGTACGAGTCCAGCGGAGCCATTCTCCGCTGGGAGTTTGTTAGACTTCTCCGCTCTCCTTCTTTCGCTGCTAGCACTCCGCTCGCTCTCTCTTCACCGCTTCCTCCTTCTCCTGCGCTCTTATCGCTCTATCGCTGCTTGTATTCCCCGGGTGCTGCCTTAGTTTTCCAGTCACCACAGCAGAGATCATCACCAACCCCGGATCAGCCCGCTTCCAGCGTCCGAGATCAGCCAGATGTCACCCCTGCGCCCCGAAGCAGCGCGTTTCCCGCTCCTGCTCCCCCGGGCAGCAGTTCCCCACGCCAACCAGGATCCCTACAGATCGACACAGCAGCCGATGTTCGTCCAGCACTCCGCCTTCCCGCTGGCACGAGCGCCCGCGAAGCCGGCTGCGAGCCCTGCGCCGGCTGCGAAGCGCAAGTCAGCCAAGGCTACGCAGCTCGTGAGCGCGCTCGCCACTCATCAGCATCAGCAACTCCCCCCAACAACACCACCCACTTCTGCTACTTCTGCCTTTTCCCCGGCTGTGCTCTCCTTGCAGTCCGCGCCTCAGCTTGCCTCACCTTCTTCCTCTAGACTGGCAGCGTCGCCACTCGCCCCGGCAGCTGCGGCAAGCCCACTTGTGGCAGCCGGCGCAGCTCCCAAGCAGCTCGTGGCCTCCTCCCCACACCACAACCACCCTCCCTCGAGCACAAAGACACACACCCCGCGACCCACAAAGCCCCGCCGTGCCCCGTCCTCGGCACTCTCCGCCGATCCTGACCGCGCGGACGCGCTGCACGCAGTCAACTTCCCAGCAACCCCATTCGACGTCGCATCAATGCTCCCGCCAGAGCACGCTGGCCAGTTTGCCCCCGGTGGGCCTGCCATCGTGCGCAAGCGCTACGCTACCTCTGTCGACGATCGCCACTTTCTTACAGGTGTGTATTATTCTATTTGCTTTTATCTGCTACTTCCTAGTCACTCTCGCCTTTTCTCTGTTCTTCCTCGCCTGCTGCTGAACCCGGCTGTCTCGGCTGTTCGCGCCCCGGAGACTCTCAACACGCGCGTTGGGAGTTGTGGACGGCGCATTCTGGCCGTCGCCGCCGATCGCCAGCGCAGGCGGTCCGGGGCTGGCTTAGCCGGAGCTGCCCCTTGCTGCGGCGTGCCACCCCACCGGGACAGTGACTAAGCGATGTGTAATATGTTACTAACCCGTTTGCAGTATTCGAGTACCAGGTCAACAATTGCTGGATCATGTGGGACTACTACTCCGGGTACGTGCATTTGACCGGGCTCTGGAAGGCGATCGGCAACTCAAAAGCAGACATCGTCAAGCTCGTCGACAATTCGCCCGATCTCGAGCCTGTTATTAGACGAGTTCGCGGCGGGTTCCTCAAGATCCAGGGAACCTGGCTGCCCTTTGATATCGCACGCACGCTCGCCAGTCGCACGTGTTTCCACATTCGGTTTGCGCTCATCCCACTTTTTGGCGTGGATTTTCCTGCGTCGTGTTTGAAGCCCGATGAGCCTGGCTTTGGTCAATTGCAGCTCACGCTGTCTGAGCATACGCGCAAACGTCGCCGGCGCACTGTCGATTCAGGCGATGCCACAAAGCGACGTGCTAGCGCTACTGCGGAAGTCGTAACAACGACTCCTGCGCCTGCTACTCCGGTAGTGCAAGTTGAGCAGCGACGTCCGTTCGAGCACAGGCGCGCTTCGTTTCCATCTCACGGCTCGAGGTCGATCAGCAGCAGCAGCAGCAGCGGAATGAACGACCTGCAAGTTCAGAGCTCGCCGATTACAGGTAGTTTGACGTCTTCGCGACAGCAGCCTCACGAAAGCAAGCGCGTGAAGCTTGATTTTTTGAAGCATTCGAGTCTGACGTCTTCTCCGTCTGATTTTTTGGACGCGCTGCAGGCTACAAAGTCGCTGCAGCTTCTCTCTGCCGGAGTGATTGTGCACAACTCGCCAGACTCGAGCTCGTACGCCGGGTCGACCAGTTGCTCGCCGTTTGAGACTGCGCTGGCTGAAGTTGTTGATTCCGCTGCGCCGATGATTCGATACGATTCCTCTTCGGAAGACGAGAACGAGTTTGAGTGTGGCGATTATCTGTATCGCTGGGACGGCAAGCGCGCGCTCGACGTTGTGCGTTTGTCGTCTCTGGAGAACAGCGGCAACCAGAACTCTGGGAAGGCGTCCGAGGCCGTCGACTCGCTTCTCAGTTTCGCGGCGAAGTCGTCCAACAGCGCCGCAGTCGCCGCAATGCCTACTCCCGCACTAAGCGACGGAACCGCATCACCCACGGACGCGATGATTCACACCCTCGGCGAGGCCGGCGGGATGAAGCTATTTGGACCGCGACCTGAGGTGTGTGCCGCTCCTGAACGGAAGTATTCGCTGCAGAAGGAGAGTGAGAGTGTAGAGAACGTGAGGAAGGTGATGGGTATCAATGGGCTACTTTCTTAATTTTTTTTTTCTTTTTTCTATTTAATACTGGGTATAATGAGGATGGATAGGCGCTTTTTATTTTACATTTTTACATTTTCCTATTTCTTAATTTCATGGTAACGGTACACAGAGGTTTTTTTGTTCTTTATTTATGGTCTTTTTGTTTTTGTCTGTTTGTGATGAGTTTTGTTTGTTCTTGACGAGCCGGAGCGCGCTCGATAGCAAAGATAACGGTATGGATGGATCTGGGCGTGGTTTCATAATGCTTGGCTTTGTTTTAAGGGTGTTTTGTTTTTGTTTAATGTTTACATGCTAATATAGCTGGTTTACATAGACGATGCGTAGCGACTGCAGAGCAGCTGTATCAGATAACCCAGCCTTGCGAAGTTCACACAGACACAGTCAGTTTGGCAGCATGCAAAGACGCGTCGCTCTGCGCGTACAATCGGTTTGTCTCACAGGACGCGTACCAGACAGCACCTAACCCTTGCTCACAGCAGCTGCGGGTTTTGTGCTGAGCGCCGCGCCCCCTGCTTCGCCTCAGAGTTGGCTCGGGGAAGCGGTAAAACGCCAGAGAAGGAAGAGGAGCAGCGCCCGAGTCGACTCGAGAGGAGAGTGTGTATAAACCAGCGAAGAAGACAGTGCTTGCGAGTTATCGGGAAGAAGAAGAAGATGTACGTGCCCAAAACAGCCCGGCAAATCTCGCTGCTCGCCGTCGTCTTCGTCGAAGCGGCGATCGTGCTCGCGCTCGAAGGATACGTGTTTGGCAAGTTTCAGTACAATATAAATTCCAAGATTAGCTCCGAGCAGCGGCGGAGCTCGAACACGGTGGCGATTCCGACGTATCTGGCGCTGTTTATCTTCAGCGGGGTGAGTTGCGCGGTGGAAGGCTGCGTGGCGAGCGTGCGGTTGACGAGTCCTTTTTTGCAGGTCTTTCAGCTGGCGATGACTTACGACGCGCTGCGGATGAAAAACACCATTCAGGTATGTCGGATTGGATTCTAGTCTTGTTGTGTGCAGGCGCTAATGGCGGCCAGGTCATCGGACTGTGTGTGTTCAGCAGCGCGATGCTGATCTACGCGGGCATCCAGTACGAGCAAATCAAGGTCGCCGCGCAGTTCCTGTCCACCTGGGCTCTGGACGACGACTCGAACTCGTACGTCTTGGACGGTTCGGCCTGGGGTGGTATGTCTCCTCGGTGTAAAGCACAGCACGCAGAGCTAACAGGATAGAAATGAAACCAACGCTGATCGCAATCATCGGCGTAATCGGCGTCATTACGGTCGTCTTGGTCTACCTTTCCTACCAGCTCTACGCTGAGTTCGGATGGTCGATTTACAAGCAGATCGGCGCCGACATCGACATGAAGCGGCGGTATTTCGCGTACCAGATTTTCATGACTCTCCTCAAGTTCGACGCTTTCTTCTTCCTCGGGTTCACGGTCCAGTTCTGCGTCATCATTCTCAACCGGAAAGACGTCGAATTCGGCCTCACGATCGCAGTCATCCCGTGCACAATCATCGCGCTCTTTCTCACCCAATTCGCGATCCGGAACGAGCACAAGTTCGTCACTTACTCCATGTTTTGCATCTTCCTTGCCGGAATGGCGTACTTCATGTTCAAGCTCATCCGCATGTACCAGCCGTCTCAGGAGTCGAAGTACGTCGCGGCCCGCAAAAGCTTGACTGTGTTTGCAGTAATCACGCTGTTCCTCCTCCTCGTCTCGGAGATAAACATGCTCGTCTGCGCTCATAACTTTGACCGGGGTCTCAAGCCGTACATCGCATCGCACTCATCCTTTGCGCGTCGCATCCTCAAGTCCGAACCGAGCCCGGCTCTCTCGTCAGACCAGGACAATGAGAAGTATGATAACGTGGACTTGGCGTCGCCTGTTTCGCCGACCCATAAGCGCCGGTTTTCGCTGGATTAGCGTACTGTGATGGGATGACTGCATGAGGTGGGATGAGTGACTACAATGTTTGGGTTATTTGCTGTATTTGAAAAAGCGCTTTGTTTTGTACAATCGTATGGCAAGACGGTGTGTATTATTTGCTTTAATTGTGTTTTGCATATGGATTGTGCTTTTTTTTTTTGGTGGTTGGTTTTTTAATGATAAGAGCTGGGATATTTTTGTATATTTGCCGTGTAATATCAGTTTGGGTTTATCTGAGCGTTCTGCACGTGAGCGCGCGCGCGGTTGTGGATTGAGAGTAGGGTTAGCGTAGTTTAGGGTTGGCTCGCTGGGAGTTCTTCTCCCAACCAGCGCGTCCGTCTGTCGTCACCGCTGATCGACCCCGCCAGCATCACCTCACGAGTCCAGGAGCCTGCTCTGGACAAGAAGACACCCAGAATGTGCCAGCACGCGAGAGAGAGACGCGAGAACTGCGCAAGATCCCCTTTTTTCGCCAAACGCGGGCAGCAAAATGCGCTCTCAGCGCAGGAAATCGCCCAGCAAGCTGCCGCCCATGCGGAGCATCTCACCCGGTTCGTCGCGGTCGATAGCCAGCTCACGGATCGCGACCGGAAAGACCTCGCGAAAGCAGTCGGGCATGTCAACACGGGATCGATCATGTCCGGAAGTGTTATGGGCCTTTACATGTTGTCTGCTCGTATGTGACCACGCGTGCGCCGCTGTCAAGTCCTGTTGGCTGATCTCATCTGACTTATAGCTCTCCGCCGTGGCTTATTCGCACTCAGACTCTTCCGCGCAGTAGGCAAATCCGCCTTCGGACTCACTGGCTTCTACCTCGGCACTCAGTTAGGGATTCTTCTCGGCACAGACGCCGTCTCATATCGACTGGGCAAACGCTCGCCTGAATGCCGCGAAGCTGTGGCACTCATCCGCGAGAACCCGCATATCTCGAAGTGGAAGAGGTTCTACGAAGGCGACCGCTCCGTCATGCCGGATCTCGTGTCGCCTCTCCCGCCCGACTCGCCTCTCACCGCCAAGCTGGTCGAGGACACCGTCGCAAGCCTTCGCGCCGCCGACGCGCTCCCGAGCATCACGACAACGGTATCGCAGTCCTCGCTCGAGACCGGAATCGCAGAGTACTACACCCGTCTGCAAACCTCCCGCACACAAGCATCTCTCCGCGCTCAGATTCCCCGCGAGGAACGCGTCCTCGAATTCCTCACTGCTCTAAAGAACCTGGTCAGCTCCACACTCTCCACAGCTCGCCAGAATATCCTCGGCGACGCGCATCTCGACCGCGAAAGATTCTCCAGCAGATTCTTGAACAGCTACGCAATCTATCAGTCGACCGATCTGACACGGCCGGTGCCTTGTTAGCGTGATAGGTCTGCTCTGACTCTCTGCGCGCGCGCAACAGCAGAGATTCTAGCCAACAGTCTCCAAATCAGCGGTGTTTGAGGAAGCATGTGGTCTTTGGTTTATGTTTGATTTACTCGTGTTTTGCTTGTTTTTATCAAGGGAGTATGGATAGGCTGGAGTATGGTATACGGATCTTGATGTCATTTGGTTTTATTTATAGGAATACATTATTATTTTCACTTTAATAAAGCCATCGCACAGAAGCAGCATGGATGAGCTGAGCTGTACTCCATCTCACTAGAGATCCAGAGTCTTTGTAAACACCATTCGAGCTTTCTAAGCGTTGTATTTGTCGAAACAATTGACATTAGAGGTGTGCACTGCCAGTGGACCATAAGCGCTTTATGTATACTATTGACGCACCACGGTTCAATATATGAATACTTTCAGAAATGTTATCGTATTGGCCAGTACACAGAACAGAGTGAATGCCCGTACGCTAGCGCGCCCACAGCACCAATACAGAGCAGCAGACACACAGCAATCTTCACGGCAGTAAAGTTACAGTATCCACGGCGGTCCGCAGTAATGCTATTTGTGCAGCGCAATCATCGCTAATCGGCGCGTGCTTCATAAGCAACGCCGAGTTCTGCACACTCAGTACGCATATACTGCTCATCCTCCTCCCTGTACTCGTCCATCAAGTAAAATATATTGGTGAACCCAAATTTGGGCATACCAAAGTCGACCAACGCTGCCAGGTATTCTTCGTAGATCCCCTTTGTCTGGCGCATGTACTCGGGATCACAAAGATAGTCTTTCTAACACCCCTCTTGTCGTCATACTCCAGACAACTTGCATCATTCATAATAAATTGATAAGTTATATCCGTCCAAGTTGTGCTATCCCAATATCTAACGCCAATGGTACATGCTCCGACAAAGTGGGTATATTCTCTCTTTTTGAGGCGCGATACATGTCATTCCAGTCACTCAAAACACGCCAAGAGGAAGCACTGGAAAATATTCCATATTGCGAAGCAACACAATGGCATTCTTCTCCACAACACTGATCGTAGAATCAACTGCTGTGGTAGTATGAAAATGAAGAGCAAAGTTAACCTTCGAAATATATTTCTCTGGCTCAGTGGAAAATTCATTATATGCTTTTGTTCTCGACCAGTCGCAGGCTTCTTGGATTACTGCTTCTGTGCAGTAGCGGCATGAAACGTCCACTATCTCCAACTTTGGGGGCGGATTCCTCAGAAATCGGACGAGACCTTCCGATGTCACTGACGATTGCGTTCCGATGTGAAGCTCAACCAGATCCTGCTGCCTTTCTGCTATAATAGCAAGCAGCTCATCGGTCATTAACACAGTCGCATTTATAGACAATGTCTTGAGAGGCATCTTAGCCCGAAAAAAAGCATGACCAGCGTTCGTTTCTTCCTCAACTTCTTCCTCAGATGACTCGAATTCTCCTATTTCAGCAAGAACAAGCCGTATCAACTCTTTTAATTTCCAGCCATGCCTGAGGAAAATTCTCAGTACGCCTCTCCCGCATTCTAAATAAAGATCTTTTAAAGCGAAAGTTCTGCCCACATCATTTGAAAAAATCCTAGATACAGTCGCATTTTCCGGTTGAATCCCTTGAGAAGCCTCATAATCATCCACACGCATGTGAAGCTTTTTCAAACCATTTCGCAACTTTGCGCTGACCGCTTGAGCTAATGCAGCAGCTTGGTCTGTGAAAGTGTCGCCTTCCAGCATGAGCTCTTGCTCTGTGAAAGCGTCGCCTTCCAGCATGAGCTCTTGCTCTGTGAAAGCGTCGCCTTCCAGCATGAGCTTCTGAAGGTTTGTTGCAAATCCAATCAGTTCTGCAGCATGTCTCCGGTGCATTTGCCATGCAAACGTAGATTCAAATCTCAACGATGTCACCGGGATAAGCGCTACATTCCAACCAATGAGACCAGTAAGCGGGTTTAGCCCTGTAATAGCCCTAAAGCACAAACAGCGTACACTCTCTTGGGCCCAATAGACAAGTTGTAAAGCAAGTGGGTCGCTGACACCGCTGTAAAACGATAGTGTATCAAGGTTAGGTGCAGGTAACGTGAAATTGGGCGGATGCAACCTCAAGTACCTCGCTAGATCTTCGGATACATGCAATTCAACTAAGCTGGGAGCAACTTCGACGAACCGCGCAAGATCATCATCTGCTTCAACCTGGTTTCTGGTCTCTCTGATCACTTCCCAGCGCCGCGATCGGGCGCTTGGTAACTTTCGCCTCAAACGGGGGATAGACTGGATGTAAGTCAGTAATGATACATGCGCTGTGCATGCAATAAAAAATAATTGCCTTTCTCAAAGTGGACAGCGTCACTGAGTCCACAGGTTCAAATATCTTTTGCAAAATCTCGGTTGGTAGAGAATTGAGGCTGGTTGTTGGAAGCGGCGCCCCCTTGTAAATGACATCTGGACCGGGGGTCGTGTTGTCAAACGGAAGCAAATTGAAGGTACCTTCTTTCATTGTTAAAGCGATGTCAGTAGTGCTCCAAGAGCAATACAAAACCTATTTGACTGGTCTCTCAAATGTAAAGTGGATAAATGGATCCTTATGCAAAACAAAGGGGAGGAGGCGCGGAACGAACTGGAATAGCAAGTAGTTTGGTGAATGATTTGAAGTCGGACTGATAGTATGGTCAATGATCTGAATTCGGACTGGGAAGGAGCCCTTGTTTACAATAGCCAAACTGGGAATTCATACCCTAAGCCGCAACCATTAAACAACTCTATTTTGCGGTCGATCACTGCCTCCTGCTCCGAATGCACTGTCTGGACACACTGACATTACCACTTTACTTTGAAAGTAGGCAGAGGCATTCTCTAAAACGTCATTTAAGCACAGATGGTTCTTGGCTTATATTTAACACTACTTGATATGTACATTTATGCAAGCTCCTCAAGAAGGTATAGTGCACCCATCTACACCTCGTCCTTTTAATACACAAATAACTTACAACTCGTCACAACTCTTGCGCAGGTTCATGTTCAATCCGAAGTTCTTCACACACACTCCTCGTCTGGTCTAAATATTCCCCAAACTGCTCATCCGTCAAGTACGGCATACTGCTCAGTCCAATCCGATGGATTCCTAGTCCCATCAAGTTCGTTAGATAACTCTTGCACTGAGCACGAGCGTGGCGCGCATGAAATGTGATAAATCCGCACGCCCTTCTTTGCTCTGCTTCCGGTGCCTCAAGCTTTTCCCATTGCATCGGCCATCTTGAAATTGAGTCCCAAAATGAAAACTTATTAAACTTGCGACGCCGATATGTGGAATAGTAGTCATACCACCGGCCCACACAAATAGTTCCTGACGGAATAAACTCAGTATACTCGTTCCTATCCTCGCTATCCACAACATAAAACATTTTTCTCTCCGATGTGGTAAGTATGCGCGGTTCGACCACCGCTTCATCAGAACGCACCGGAACATACTCGGAATTGCGACGCAGGATCTCTCGCATGCTATCTTCACCAAGTTTCTCTACGTCGCTGAACAGCAGGTAAAAATTCACCGTCGAAATATAGTTTTTCGCATCCGCCGTAAACATCTCCCATGATTTTCTTCTGGAAAAGTTGCACACCGCTGCAATTGTCCTTACAGACAGACGGCATGGAACGTTTAGCATGTGAAGATGCTTGGGAGCACACCGCAGGAATCCCATAATAACTTTTTCTGTCACCTTTGAGTATCTCCCTATATGCAGCTCACGCAAGTCTTTACAAAACTGTGCTACAGTATTGAGTATTTGTTTGGATATCCACCTGATCCCGATGTGCAATATCTGTAGACGCGACAGACTTCCGAAGAATCGGCTTATCGCAAATGATATCTTCTTTTCAAATCCATCATCAGGGCCAAAACCTAAAATCACAAGGTGCGTCAAATTCGCTAACAACGGTCCCACGCACTGCAGCTCGAACAAGTTATATAGAGTTGGATAATTGCCTGATAGGATAAGATTCTGCAAAGCATACGGCTCAATGTCGATTGCTGCCTGCTCTTCTCTTCCATTAAGAATTGATCGTGGTATTAAATCGCTTTGGTCATAACTATCCATGTGAAGTTCGATCAGCCCGTCTAACAATCGTTCATGTAAGTTCGCAGCCCCAGCACGACTGCTGAACTGCATATATTGTAGTCCAAATTTGACAAGTTTTGTAGGTGCTCGAATCATCACCGCTAAGCAATCTAACGGAGGCTCGTAAAACCAGCATGCAATATCCAGAGATGTTATTTCGGACAGCGCCGGAGCAAGTCGTTGAGCAAACTCCGGGGTAAGTGTGTCAGCATCATGGATATGCACATGACGCAGCGTGTGTCTACACGAGTTACATATCTGATACCAAATTTCTTTGTCCATCTCGACAGAAATTGTTAGCGATTTGAGTTGCCTGAAGTTCACGCGATAGAAGAGGTCTTTGAAAGCTGACAGGCGACTAATGCAGCGTAGTACTGGAGCAACCACTTCGAATTTTTCACGGGCAGAAGAGTAGGAGGGGTTGTAAATTGATTTTTCAAAAACATCCCAGTACAATGCTGTATGGGCATTTGAAAGCGCCTTCCATCGGCGGCTGACCTGCATATTGTGTTAGCATCCGTATGCTCTACACAAAACCCCACAGCATACCGTTGACAGTCTGACCACTTGCAATGAGCTCATATAGTCAAATATCATCAACATGAGTTCATCAGGAAGCACGTCAATGTTGCACTTCCCGCTCGAGCCAGCATCGTCCGCCGTCGGATCTTCGATCTGACTCTGCGAAATGCGTTTGAGCGGTCGTAGTGCAAACCCAGACTGTTTGAAACCTCTGTTATCAGAGCTTTTCAGTTGGCGTTTTCCCATATTGCATGCGCATATACTTGTAAAAAGATCATTACAGCTGCCCATACGTCATTTAAATAGCTGCAGAACACCCTTGTTCGGTATGGCAATCGCGTGGACGTGATCTATCCTTGTTTGACCACGTGGATCACCCGAATGCGTTATAGATAATAGACCATACAAATAGGATATAGATGTACATATTTCACAGCACATATCCTTACTATAAGTCATGTGCTGTTGAAGTATTTTGTTTGTTAAAAGAATGGATATCCTAGGATATACGAATGCTTTCAGAATGTAATTATATTTCTGTCAGTACAGAAAACACAGTTAACCATGCCGGGTATGCTAGCGCGCCCACAACAACAATACAAAGCAGTAGGTACAGAGCAATCTTTGCATGCTGTGATAATAGCGCGCACTAATCCACAGAAATCTTCACTTGTGATAATAATAAAACTAGTCCTCAGTATCCACGGCGGTCCGCAGTAATGCTATTTGTGCAGTCCAATATCGCCATCTTCCTCCTTGCACTCGTCCATCAGGTAAAATATATTGGTGAGCCCAAATTTGGGCATATCTAAATCGACCAAGGCTGTCAGGTATTCTTCGTAGATCCTCTTTGTCGGGCGCATGTACTCGAGATCACTAAGATAGTCTTGAAACCGCTCTAAAGCTGTACTAACACCCGTTTTGTTCATGCTATAGACAACTTGCATCATGAATTCGGACTGGGAAGGAGCCCTTGTTTACAATAGCCAAACTGGGAATTCATACCCTAAGCCGCAACCATTAAACAACTCTATTTTGCGGTCGATCACTGCCTCCTGCTCCGAATGCACTGTCTGGACACACTGACATTACCACTTTACTTTGAAAGTAGGCAGAGGCATTCTCTAAAACGTCATTTAAGCACAGATGGTTCTTGGCTTATATTTAACACTACTTGATATGTACATTTATGCAAGCTCCTCAAGAAGGTATAGTGCACCCATCTACACCTCGTCCTTTTAATACACAAATAACTTACAACTCGTCACAACTCTTGCGCAGGTTCATGTTCAATCCGAAGTTCTTCACACACACTCCTCGTCTGGTCTAAATATATCCCAAACTGCTCATCCGTCAAGTACGGCATACTGCTCAGT
>JAJLXK010000052.1:0-36523 GCA_030571195.1 Myxozyma geophila | reverse complement strand
TAAAACCCTACTATAAAACCCTACTATAAAACCCTACTATAAAACCCTACTAAAACCCTACTATAAAACCCTACTATAAAACCCTACTATAAAACCCTACTATAAAACCCTACTATAAAACCCTACTAAACCCTACTAAAACCCTACTATAAAACCCTACTGTAAGTTGCTGTGGGCGTTCGAATTTTCACCAAAAAACTGATCCTGCGAGTGGAAGCGGGCTATTCCAATTAACACTTACACGCCTGGGATTGCGCAGTTTCCTAATCCGTTTTCGTTTTCGAAGGGGCTTGAGCAAGTGGAGTGTGAAGTTATGTTCGAGCACAATATAGCACATTATATTCATATTATAATTGAACATTGGATTGAATAGAGGATTAGTATTAGTAATATCTTACTATCCTTGAGTTATTATACTACTCGTACCTGTTATGGCTGTCGGGAGTCCCGACGAAGCGCTAGTTGTCCAGCCTCCGCACGTGACTAGCATAACACCGAGGATTAGAGTTCTTACCGTCAACCTGATTATCGCAACTGATCACACAACACAGAATGTAGAATACAATAATCCATATATAGTTGAGATAGTAGTGATAAATGCGTAGCCGTCAGTACCGCATACGGAGTATCGCGATAAAAATCAGAAGTTGGTTGTATGAGTCAACGCCGCCACTGCCGTACAGTTCTCAGTTCTCAGTTCAGCCAGCTCGTGTACGATGAGCACAAAACAAGTGCGAAACCCTACACTTTTATTGGCTGCTTGTTATAATATTAACACACTACTATTATCACAAGCAGACAATGAGCAGATCAGCTATGACGTACACAGCACAATAACAGCAACTCGGAGTTACCTCTGCGCGGCTGAGCCCAAACACGGAGAAAACTCCCAGCCGGTCGATAGCGCGACGGTGATGCGGGCGGTGCTTCGAGGCGGTGTGAGTTAGCGAGTCACGAGGAGCGCTTCGCCATCGCTTCGGCTGCAATGACGCTGTTGTGAAACTAGAACACTATCGCGGCCCTATGATGATATAAGGTGGCCCTGGTTCTGCCTGGGAAGTCTCCTGGTCCACACTACAGCATTAGCAGCATTATCACCACCCTACTTTTATGGTGTACGGGCGTACTTTGATCAGGAAGCAGCGCGCGGGAGAGAAACTGACGTCTGATCAGCTCGAAACTGTCATCGCCTACCGCGCCCGTGAGCGCAAACGCATACAAGAACGACGCAGGCAAGCCCGGAATACTTCAGGATCAGATTGCGATGTTTCTCCAAGAACCTCGTCGGTCTCGCCTGTGCAGACGCTCTCACCGCTGATATCGCCCGCTGATATCCCAAGTCACGATCCGCCAGAGCTGGTGTGCCAGCCTACAGATATCTTCCATATGCACCCAGAGTCATTATTTGCGAATGTGCCTGTGCCTGCTCGCGAGCCGTTAATCCTTGAGCATTCGCCTGTCGCCATGGGCTACAATGTGCCTATCCATATCGAGTCGCCAAGCAGCATGGAGAGATCAGACTCCCTCGACCTCAATTTACTGTTTCCAGAGATTCCAGACTCAAACTGCGACGACCCAGAACCCGGCGGTTTTTGCAATCTGGAGAGTGGCCTTATATTTGACATGTTTGACTCTCATATGGGGAACAACAGCTGCAGCAGATGTAGTACGTCCGCTTTGTCCAGCCTGACTCCGGCCAATATCTCTTTCACTCCGCCACCATCTTCTTTCGTCATTCATAGCCCGTCTACTTCTCTTCCCAGTTTTCCTTGTTTTAACCATAGAATTCACCAGTATCATCCCCACCAGTCACAACTAGCTACTCCGCCGTCATATTCCAACGAAGACACCGAGCTAGCGCCATTAAAAGCGTATTTACAGTCGATTTTCACTATTTTGGACTCGAGAAATTCGCACGCCACCAAGGAGCTTAAGAACTGGATTTTACAGTGCTTAAACGTGGCTCCGATGAATGGATTAGATTTTGATGAGTAGTGTTATATATGCGTCTTGATGGTTTTCTGTACAAATAGTATTATTGCTTACAAGAGTTGAATTTTAGCTGACAATATTTATATTCGAATAAGTTCAACCACGGGTGTCAGTTGCTTTATTGTTTTCGTTATATCATTGGCTGGAGTTTGGGTTTGTTTCTTGAATACACAATACATAGTATCTGCATTTATTTTTCACTTGCAACCGCACTTACAGAATTACACAATTATACGACTACAACAAGCACGAGCCCAACAAGAAAGCTGAGTCATAGATTCATGATCTCCCAGATTAAGTAATATTAAGAACACACTAAAAGCTTACAACGCTGGATATTGGGCCTATTCTCCAAAGCTTTGCTCAATTGGCTATTGCTTTTATGTCTGAACAGTTCTACGTCATTCTTAGTCATTTTTGAGTTTATTGAGAGCTGCGCTTGCTGCGCCTCTGTGCATTTAAAGCGGCTGTAGGGAAGTCTAGACAGCCAGCGATTGGATTTGATTTAGAAAGGTAGTCCTTTCTATATAAAACTTATATATTATATATATTAATACAGACCAGTAACAACGTAATTGGTAGCAAGATATAAGCTTTAGTTTCTATTCTAGGGTGCAGTTAAACATCGGTGCTCTCTACTTGCTGTAGATGGTGCAGCGTCCACGTAAGCAGCGGGACTTGTGTCATTAATTGAGTAAGCAAGGGATTTCACATTAGTATAAGTGAGCCACTAAGTGGGGTTTGTGTCGAATAATTGTTTGACGAGGTGATCCATCGATTCAAGCGCACAAGTGTATGTGCCGTCAACTTGGATATCACTATTGGTACCACAGCGCATCATGCTGCAAGCCGTGGCCCCCGTCTAGAATAGTATAAATTGGGGGGAGAGCTCCCACGTCTCCGAGATTTGCTATGCACAGCACATTTGCATATGCTGTAGAAAACAAACAGATGCCTAGCATTCCGATCAGTCTGAGCACCTAAACAGTTATCACTGTAAAGAACTTGACGGAATTTCACGTTTAACAGCCAGAAACCTTGTGTAAATTAGCTGGCAATAATGGAGTGTCTAAATAAAACTAGCAGGAGTTCAATAGCCTTATTGGCAGTTAATCAAATATAGGTTTTCACTTATTGAAAGTATCGGCATATTATGTCGCGTGTTGTAAGTCGTTGCTGAATTAACTTCACAAAATACTCTCTCGCATGTGTTTCTTATAAGAGCTTTCGCATAATAATGTAAATAATGATCTCCGATTAGTTCATAGTAAAAAAGCTGTTGTTTTTGAGGCAAGATTGGTAGATATATGCCAATAAAAGCAGAGGGATGTCTAGAGTCAACGTGTCAAAACGGTCGGTTCTGACATCTACGCCCCAGTCTAATGGCTACTACGAAGAACAGACAATCAAGCCATAGTTAATGACAAGTACTACTGTAAGTATTAAAGTTTTTGCACTTTTGTAAATACTAAAGGCCTTGTAAATATGTGAACATTATATAATTGTGTTGTTAAGGTACTTGTACTATTGTAAGAGTTTTATAGCAAGGGTATTGTATAGCTATACTGAAGGTGTTGTACAGCCACCAGCAATAAGGGCCTTGTACATGCTAAGCAGGTACCGTGGTCCAAGGGTTGTCACAGCCATACGGACACAGACCGGAGACGATACGCCATATCCATGACTCCGAGCGAAGCTTGTATTCGAGCCAAGGTGAGCTTGTATTCTGAACTTGTGTATCAAGATGGGAAGTACTGATTAGGAAATAAATAAAGTGTGCTTTACTTGTTTAAGAAAGTGACAGTGATTTGTAGGGTAGACAGGCACAATCAAAACACAGTCAGCAGATCACAAAGATCCTTATCAGCTTCGACTTGATAACACGATACTAAGCACCCAATCACTTCGATTAGTTTAATATCCTTCTCTATCGACCCTGAAGAGCCAAATGTATGTATTTTCCTCAAAACTCTTAAGAAAGGTTTGACTGTGTTTCGGCGGTTTATCGCCGGGGATTCTCATTCAAAATCACGCACGGACAGAAACAGGCCAGCAGAGCTAATCATGCGCCACCGTCTGTCTACGCTATATCCCTCAGAAGATAAGAAGTTGTGAGAGTACTGGTTCACTCATATTATCGTACAGCAGGATAGTGGCTTCAAGTGCGTAGATTAAACGAGATTGGTATCTGTTATCTGAGCCAAGGATCGGATGCGGATGTGCCTGGTATCAGTTGCAGCCGTTCCCTTGAATCATCTACGGCTGTCACTCTACTGTTATGCATCTTATGTTTAAGATAGACTTTATCTACGCAGTCAATGCTGTAATTCGCGGAGGTATCAACTGAGTGATTAGCTGTGAAGATTGCAGTGATGTGTCTGCTTATCAGCGGATGCGCGCAAGTATATTAGCAACTACAGTGCTTAGTGCTAAGCAATATCACTATTAAGACGATCCTGTTCAATCATTGTGTTAGCAAGACTAGAAGACTCAGTCTTCAAGAGCCATGCCAATGGGGAGTCATTATCTATCTACACCTGCCGAGAGCTGCCAAGAGAATTGGAGAGTACAACCCACAGCCCCTCAGCTAAGCGGCAGGAGAACGTTTGCAGCTGAGCAGGGAAGACAACCCGCCGCCACGAAAATGGTCGCCTCGATTTAACGACTATCGCCCGCGGACACTTTTTCGGCGCCCGCGCGCCCGTTGCCAAATGTTGAACACAACAGGGAAGCGAGTGTTATTCTTGTTCGTTTTCGTAACAGACCAGCTGACTGGCTTATCTGCCGGCAAGCAAATTTCTTGCGCGCGCACGTCATTTGATCTATGATGATTCGAGGTCATGGGTGGACGCATCAAGCGGTCTAAACGCCGTATGGTGCTCTCGCCATGTACTCACGTCAAGCCTGAACCAAGCTGAGCAGAAACAGCGAAAAGTCGATTTGGTGATGACTAGCCTGGTCAGAAGGATTGCGGGGAGCACAGCGTCTTGTTTTTATTGAAGGCACAGGGTCCTGTCGTTGGCACGCACAGATGGATCTCTGTCTGCCCTGTGTGCGGAATGGGCCACCGCAGGGACTCAGAGATGATGAGAGGGGCTGGCAATGGCCCGCGCGCTGAGCTAGGATGTTCAAGCATATTTTTTATTTAATTCATATAATAAATAGGATATATATGGTACAAATTATAGCAAAAGATTATTTGGAGCGTATGTACGTATGTCTATAATGGTGATAAGTTGCCAAGAAATGGTTATCGCGCTATCAGCCCAGCCTTAATGAAAACCTGAGTAGTCATCTTGACTTTAAACTCAAATCGAAGATGATATGCAGATTAGAAAAGTTGCACATGTCGAAAGACTGCTGAAGATAAATGACAGACCCTGTTTGCTGGTTACTATGTGTTCTGCTGTTGCCGAGGTATATCTTGAGACTCTTAGCCACTCAGTCCGGCGTGACTGTTATCAGTGAGACCAAGGCAGGCACTGCAACAACGTCAAACTGCAACAACACTGCCCAATCATTCTGAGGCATTTACCAACGGCTGTGGGTGCGTAGATTGCAGGATGGTTCGTGTTGAGAGAGTTTGGTCTGATTAGGGACAGCTATCTTTCAAGCTTTGGTCAAGCTTTGGTCTGCTCGTCAAGTCTGTGCTTATTGAGTAGAGCAATGACCCACAATCCCTGATAGCACGCTAGCGAGACGCCCGGACAGCAGCATCAGCAAGCGGAGAAACCATAGAAGAGTAATCGCTATGGTTCTGGACAGTTTATACAACATATAGTTAAGCTAAAGTAGCGGCAATGACTCGACTAGGTGGTAGTGCGTCTAGCTGGTGGGAATCGCAGCTCATTTTTGACTCATGGTCTGTGATCTGCCCAAAGTCGGAGTTCTTTCTGTCAGGCTCAGCTCGTGCGCAATTAGATTTATTTGCGCTGCTTTCTAGTGCAGAATTGCTTAATAGAGCCCTGTGCGATACCCAGAAACGCATGTCTGAGCGTCTAGTGTCCAAGTCTGTTTCTGACCGATAGTGCGCAGACTGAGTCCTCAGCTGCTAAATAGAGTTTGCTCCAGGTGCCCCGGCCAAAGACAGCCACGACGGTACTCGCGACCTGCGCCTCCTGATACGCCCTAATCTGCTCTCCAAGACGGTCGTTCAGACTCTGCGCAGTCTGTGCGGTGTGTGTACCTGGCATCGGCGGTGGCCGGGTCACCCGGGTCACCCGGCAAGCCTGGGCCACTCTGTGTCAGGCAGATTGCGCTCGTGGACTCCTTTGTATAAGATCACGGCCATCTCGCCTTACTCTGCTTGCCCTTGGCCACTCTCACCACCTCCTCTTCCTGTGTTATACAAAGTACCCTACTTTAGACACTTGCAAATATGGGCTACGACTACTACATGAACCCGGTCGCGGAGTGGATCGGATGGTATCCCAAGGACTATTCTAGAGAAGAGCGCAAGCTTGTCTTCAAGCTTGACATGCTTATCTTGTTCTTCGCCTGTGCCTCGACTTGGGCGAACAACTTGGACGTTGGTGCCATTTGTATGTATATTTATTTATATTATGCGAAGTTGCATTGTGCTCTGTGTGCTAACTATTACAGATAATGCCTACGTCTCTGGTATGGAAGACGATTTGGAATTGTACGGTAACCGTCTTACTTATCTCACCTCTATCTGTATGATACACTTTTCTTTGCTCTCCTAATTAATGAGTACTAACGATTACAGACTGGGCTGCCACTACCGCCTTCCAGATCCCCTGCAATGTCCTTGTCACTATGGTGCCTGCTCACTACTACATCCCTGCATGTGAGCTTGCTTGGGGTTTGTTCACCCTCGGCACTGCCTTCGTCAAGAACTACGAACAGCTTATGGTCATGCGTTTCTTTGTCGGTGTCACTGCTACTCCTTGCTGGATTGCCAACGTTCACATTATCAACTGCTGGTACAGAAAAAACGAGCTCGGAAAGCGTAATGCTATCTACTATATTACTTACCCCTTGGGATCTATGATTGCCGGTTACCTTATGACTGCTTGCTTGAACCTTGACGGCAAGGGAGGTCTTGCTGGCTGGAGATGGTTGTTCATTATCTGCACTATCATTACAATTCCTCTCTCTATCTTCGGAATCATTTTTTATCCCAACGTTCCTTCCAAGTGTCACTCGCGTTTCTTGACTGAGCGCGAGAAAGAGCTTGCCCAGACTCGTCTGCTTAAGGAAGGATTCGCCGCTTCAAAGCCCATCACTAAGGATATCGTCTGGAGAACTGCGAAGGCATGGCAGACATGGTGTTTCTTCATGCTTGCTGGTCTTTTCTGGCTCACTCCTTATCCTTCCACCACTCCCTTCCTTTTGTGGCTTCAAGATGACGATAACAAGGGTGATGCTTTCGTCAACAACATGTCGACTGTTTCTTACGCCATCTCAATCGTTTCTGCGATGATGTTCGCCTTCTACTCTGACTGGCGTGGAAAGCGTTGGGATTGCATGCTTTTCTCCGGAATTCTTGTTCTTGTCTGTAACATCATGCTTTTGGTTTGGGATATCAGCGTAGGAGCCAAATACTTTGCCTTCATCGCTTTGGGCTTCACTCAGGGTCCTATTAATGTCGTCATTGCTTGGTTTGCCGAGACTCTTGCTGGAGACCAAGAAGTCCGCTCGGTTGCTTTTGCGTTCGTCAATATCTCGTACTGTCTTGCTCAGCTCATTCTTCCTCTCTGCGCTTGGCAAACCAAGGACGCCCCTCGCTTTTTTGCTGGTTACATTTGGGTTGTCTGCGCAAGTGTTCTCGAGTTGATTCTTATTCCTCTTCCTATTTACTACGAACGCAGAGACGCTAAGCGCGGACTCAACCAGATTGACCTAGTTAACAGCATGGCCGAAGTTATCGGCTACGACGAAGCTGTCAAGGAGGCCGGAGTCGATGAGGTTGACTCTATGTCTTCGCAGGAAGCTGTTTCCAAGAAAGATCAGCACAACGTTGATATTCAGGAAGTCTCTGGCTACAGCGAGAAGGTTTAAATACGATAAATAAGACTACTGTTGCTTTAGACTGCTTTTTTTTGTCCTTTTCTCGGTTGGTTTACTTGCGCATATATACACGGAATGAGTTAGTTGTTTTTCTTTATATTCAATAGATTTTTGTCATGCATTTTTCATAAATATCTCAGCCGAGTTGCTTTTTGAGCTGTAGTTCTATATCTAATGGACAACGATACAGATACCCTGATTAAAAACAGCTTAAATCACTACTGGAATATTTAGCTCCAAAATAATTCTGTGCCCGCCTGAAGCTGGTTTTTGTTAGTGTCCTCAGCCAAGCACATCAAAAACAGAGGCAGACTTGCACCGCAGAATAAGCGAAGTAGGGCTATTAGTAGGGCTACATTAGATATCTATAGTAGGGTTTTTATAGTATATACAGAGCTGGCTATTGTAGTATTGTTGTCGCTGTGTACTGTTGTTCCTAGGTGTAGACTGCCCACGGACCAACTAATGCAAAGACTTGGGTCAATATCCATCATTTACTGCAAAGAGTGAATATGGGCTAAAGTAGTAAACACTGTGTCGGTGAAATAATCAACAACCTTATCTGTATTATTAGTATTTACTTATGTAATATTATCCGCTTAAAATTTCTTTATTACTTGCACTACATGCTATTCAATTATAATATCATATGAATGCTCACTGGTAGTATTGAATGTGAATCTTGAAGGGAAGCAGTGGGATTAAGAGCAGCCCCTGGTTTATTAGGGGGTTTTAACGATTAAGAGGATTAAGCGGTCTCGAATACGCGTCACGGACGAGCAGCTCGCCACAACGAAGCAGACAAGAACACGCTTGAGCGCTGAGTTTTCCGTGCATAGCGTAAACTTGATTGATTTACTAGAGCATCCAGGTCGAATGAGGAAGCAGCAGTTGTCGTTGATTGTTGTTCTTGCGACGGTGTTGCTTGTTGCACCGTTCGCAGCGGCCTCGGTGTCGGTCGTCGACTTGCTCTCGTCTTCACCGGATTTCACCCTCGTTGTTCGTGTTTTACAGCGGACTGGGCTTATTCCTGTGCTGAATATGGGTCGTAATATCACCTTTTTTGCGCCGACGAACTCTGTACTCGAGAAGCTTCCGAGTTCAGTGGACCTGCCGACTTTGCTGGAGTATCTAATCGTTACGGATCCCATCGTATCAACAGATTTGGAAGAGGACTCTCACGTCTATTTCTCGTACTTGCGGGCTCCTTCTGCGCCTGATTTCCCGGTTCCGATCAAGGTGCGTCGTGTGCAAGCAAAGCCTGGTGAGCCAGCTGGTATTTCCGGCAAGCGTCTTGTCATTGGCACCGCGAATGTGGTTCGCCATGACTGGATTGCGGATAATGGAGTTATACAAGTCATTGATAGTTTAGTTGATATTCCTGACACACTTTGTCATGGGATGAGCCGGTTGGCTGGAACTTATGGCGCGACGCAGTTCTTTGCGCAACTGTTTGTGCAGCATCCGTGGATATGTATCTTGTTAGCAGAATCAGAGGATACAGCTACTGCTCTTGTTCCGATCAATGCTGCGTTTAGTTCGTTTAGTGTTATTGAGCTGAACTATTTGATGTCTGCTGGAGGACATGATGATCGGTTGAAGTTGATTGGCGAGCACTTTTTGTATTCTCCACTTTACAGACAAAACGACACCACCGGATTAGGCAACTACTGTGAGAAAAATCCTCTTTTGTCTTTAGAATACAGCTAACAGTTCAGATCCATTACTCTCTGGGGCTATGATTCATGCTGCGGCAACTGATGATGGCAAAATCCGATTCAATGATAAAGTGGATACGATCGAAACTGATATTCTCTTCCAGAACGGTGTCATGCATACCCTTCCCGATTTGGTCATTCCTTGGACCTATTTCGCATTTTCGCCATTAAAATATCTTTACGGAATCCACGCCGTCAAATTCGCTGAGGAGTTGCTGTTCCACGGGTATAGATCTACATTAATCGACGCGCAGATCCACCAAACGATCTTCGCACCGGTAGATAGTGACGGTAGCGACTCCCCTGCTTCGGAGCAGTCATTGACATACCATTTTGTTGATTACCCACTTACCGAGCTGTCGAGTGGTGTTGTCGCTAGTCGGCTACAACCTGTTCTGATGAATAGATACCGTCAGCGCATTAAAGTCACATCCAACAATGGTATTTTTTACGTCAACGGCAATGCTCGTGTTCTCCAAGCTCCCGTTATGATCGGCAACACCGCAATCGTACCTATCGACCGACCACTTGAGCTTCCACCTAAGCTCAGACTTGCTGCTGGGACGGTCGCAAAAGGAAGCATTATGTCTGCCTTTCTACGTGATTTAGATATTTCCGACGATCATGATCTTCGTGGATGGACGATTTTCTTTCCGGATGATGATGCGTGGGCTGTGCTTGGTAGTGTTACCAAGTATTTCAAGAAAAACCCAGAGATCGCGCGGCAACTGCTGTATAGTTTGATGTTTACACAGCCGGTGTATAGTAACGATTTCACTGAAAGCGTTCTGAACTATGAGACGGCGTTTGGATCGCGGATAGGGGTGAAGACTGATAAAGATCTCTTGTCGCTTACCTTTGTGAGTCTGGTTACAAAGCATGAGGCTGAAGTGCCTATTGGTGAGATTGATATTCTTTTTGAATCTGGCGTGATTCACACGATTTCAGTTGTTCCGATTCCAGAGTATATTGAAATCACGCCTAAACAGTTGTTAGACGCCGAGGGAATTAACGTCTTTGTCGACTTACTTGAAGCTACTGCGTTGCACACTTCTGTACTTAGTGACGAGTCCTCCTACGTGATTCTCGCGCCTGTCGACGCTGCGTTGATGTACGAGGGCATCACTGCTGTTACTTTGAACTTGGCAACGCAGTTAGGTTTACATGTATTGCATCGTCGGAATTTATACTCTGGAAAGTTTATTGATGGATCTAATTCTTTTGACTCACTTGTTGCGGGTGTTACGATACGTTTGTCTAGACCGCCGTCCTCGGATCCTGAATCTTACATCCTGAGTATTTACAACCAGCCTTTGATTCAAGAGACATTTGTTCCGATCCGGATTCTTTCAATGGGCATGACCACCACCGGTGCCGAGATCTATATAATAGACAAAGTGCTTCCGATGGCATCTCTCGTTCGTACCGAGAAGCGATCCTGGTGGCAACGGCACGGTATTCTTATTTCCCTCGGCGCCGCTGCCGGAATAATTGTGATTTCGATGATTAGTTTGGGTTGGTTTTGGATTATCTATCAAGGTACACGAAACTGGAATCGGAACCGGTCATTTGCCGGGAACGTCAAGAACTTTGTGCAATTTCGAAATGGATTGAATGGTGGTACGATGGGACCTTCGCTTCTATCGAATGAGGATAGTGATGACGACAATTCGAATGATGCTGATGATGAGGAAGAGTCGATTGGTGAAGGCACACCGTTTTTGCGACATGCTAGTGGAACATTAGGGAGTCGCGTGACGGGAGAGGAGGGGACTGACGATGAAGTTGAGGAGGCTGAACATGTTGAGATGAGGGGTGGTAGATAGTGGTAGTGGTGTTTGGTATAATTGTCATTTTATTTGAGTTAGATCTGGCTTTGCTGGTGCAGTATTTAATAGCATGATTAACTTATTTCATAAATTGCAGTTAACACTTGTATATAACTAAGCAGAAGCAGTCTTGGACCCTGCCTCGATCTTTGACTTCTCCGTCTGTCTCAGCTCCAGCTTCTTTATCTTTCCGGTAGATGTTTTTGGTAACTCTGTTTCGAATGAAATATCACGCGGCACTTGAAATGCACCTAATTTAGTCTTTGCGTATGCTATGATTGCATTCTTGAGCTGTTGTTGATTTGCTGATTTATAATCAGGACGAAGAATAATTAAAGCTTTCGGCCGTTCTCCAAACTTGTGATCAGGAACTCCAATCACAGCAGCTTCTAAGACCGCTTGATGCGACTGCAACACATTTTCAACCGCTACACTCGAAATATTCTCACCGCCAGAGATAATTATATCCTTTCCACGATCAAGGATTTCGATTGCGCCGTCAGGATGTACGACTGCTAAGTCGCCCGAATGAAGCCATCCACCGGACCATGCTTTTTTAGTTGATTCTGTGTCATTGTGGTATCCTTTCATGCAGATGTTTCCTTGGAAGACTATTTCGCCCATTTCTTTTCCGTTGAAAGCGACGTCTTCGAGGAACTCTTGGTCGTTTGAGTACTCGGTTTTTCGTTTAATAACGCGAAGTTTGCGAGAGGTTAAGAAACCGTAGCCTTGTCTGGCCATTTTCTTGAATCTCTGCTCTGCGGATTCAGAAGCCCATTCAGAGAGAATGTAGCCGCGAGAAATCGGTCCATATGTTTCAGTCATGCCGTAGACGTGAACAGGAAGTAGATTCAGACTGACCATTTTCTGGAATAGAGCAGGAGACGGTGGTGATGCTGCTACGGTTACCATGACAGGCGCGGAGACTTTTCTTGCAGCTGGGTGTGCGCAGATTTGGATGTTGACTGTTGGTGCTGCGTTGTAGTGGGTTACGGATGCTCCTGATCCAGCGAGGAGGTATTCCCAGACAAGGTCGTAGTCTATTCTTCGAAGACAGATATGCAGTCCTCTGACTGCTGTAACAGCGTATGGGAATGACCATCCACCAGCATGAAACATGGGTAAAGTCCACAAATATCTGCATCCAGAGGAGGCGCGGTTTAGTTCTGCTTCGATGATATTGCCCATAGCGGCTAGGTACATGCCTCTGTGCGTGTATTCAACCGCTTTTGGTTTTCCGGTGGTGCCTGAGGTGAACGCGAGTGCGATGACGCTGTTTTCGTCTTGGCCTTCGTAGTGAAGATCGTCTAGGGGTGTATTATCTCCTGCTATGGACTCTAGGATCTCGGCGTGGGTGAGGTAGGTGTATCCCGAATTTCTAAACTCGTGCAGATGTTTTGGATTAGCAGAGTCCAAATCCACGATTATTTCGATAGTATTGCCGAGTTGGGTTACAGCTGTTTTGACGATTTGCAGGAATTCATAGTCAACAAAGACGACGGCAACACCAGATATCTCAAACATATCTCTGACTTCAGTTGCGGAGAGTCTGTAGTTAAACGACGCCTGAATGAGTCCTGCACCTGCAATCCCATAAATACATTCCAGAAACATAGGCGTATTCGGTGCGAATATGCCAATTTTCTGGGTAGATGTGTATTTGTTCTTCAGGTATACAGACAGTTTCCTGGCTCGCTCTGCCAGTTCGTGGTATGTTCTCGACACAATTGCGCCATCGCGGTTATGATGAAGAATAGCACTGGCTGATGGTTCAATCAAAGCAGCTCTTGGAAGGAAATATGCTGGGTTCAGGTCGTGAATATGTGGTTCTGAAGCTGCGATGGTGTTTGGAGAGATATGAGCTGCGACTGCAGCGAGCCGATGTGCCATTGTATACACTTATTCTGTCCACTCTGTGCTATATTTACTCTTCTTTACTCCTATACAACAATACTCCAATATTCTCACTGCTATACAATATTCCTATACTGTTATACAATACTGTTTACACAACAGTCGATCGATCCAACTTCCCCGCAGTTCATTAATTTACTTACATTAATTAGGGTTTTGTGGTAGTTATCACATACGCAGCGGTTTAGGGGAGCTCAGAGCCGCAGTGTGGTTTGCTCTGCTCTTCTTTATCTAAGATACTGATACTGATATAAATACAGATACAGAAGGATAAGATGGGATACAGACTGAAAGTGATAGCTGGAGCAGGATATGATTCTGAAGAAAGCCAGCTGGTTCCGGTAAATACAGACACGCCTACGACAGTGAGCTCCTCCGAATCAGAAGCGCAGATCTTTGTCAGGATCTCGGATTTCTCAGGTATTTATCAATTGTTTATAGCGTGAATAGATTTTAATACTATTTAGGTCTTCCTGAGGGATCTCCAAAGACATGCGCGTACTTTGGATACCCTGAGCATCAACATGACCGATACTCTGTGTCGTTTAGCATCAAGTTTACCTCTGATGTGTCCTTCGACGATCTGCTCTTTGGTAATGACTTTGACAGACCAATTCGTGATAATCTGCCCTACGGGTTTAGTTTTGCGTACAGGATATTCAATTATACTATAGATCCGTCGGCTACTGGCGATGTTTATGCTGATAAGCCGTATTTGTTTGGATATGCTGTTAGCAGTATCAATGTTATGTCTACTACACAAGAAAACCAGCCATTGCTGACAGAAGATACGCTCAGCGTTGAACCAATTAAGAACACAGAAGTTGATAGAGACGACTCCGAAACTGACATGATCCCATCCTCCTCTGCAGAACGGATGAAGTTTTTCCTCGACGAAGAACACCGTAGACGCTACGAGTTCAAAGCCGGCGAGACTTATAAATTTGATTTTCACAATGCATATCTTGACATGAACTCGAATGGCTCCGGGTTTGCTATCAAACTTCCGGGGTATAATATGTCGATTATGAAGTACTGGGATGGGCAACCGCTGCGGTATGTTTTGAAATCAAAGTCGTCGGGCCACATTTACTTTGCGATTGTGTTTGAGTTAGAGGATATGCCATAATTATTCTAGACTTAGAATGTATTCAAAGTTCATAAATCTGCTATATTTACAAGCGCTTAATAATGTCGTTGATAACCTCGGTGGTAGTAGAGCTTCCTCCAAGATCAGGAGTAGCGAACTCCTTTGCGACCATATGCTCGTCGACGGCCTTGTGGATACGCGCAGCCGGGACCGGGTATCCCATGAACTCGAGCATGAGAGCAGTAGATCTGATAGTCGCAATCGGGTTCGCAATGTTCTTACCCTCGATGTCGGGAGCACTGCCGTGGCAGGGCTCGCCGATGACGAAGCTGTCACCGACGTTGGCGGACGGGACGACGCCCAGAGAGCCAACAAGAGCAGCAGCACCGTCACTGAGAATATCACCGTAAAGGTTTGGTGCCACCACGACGTCGAAGATCTCGGGCTCGCGGAACATTCTGTAGACCATCGAGTCGACGATTTGTTCCTGGACAGCGACGCCGGCGTATTTGTCCTTATTGTCCGCAAACACCTTGCGGACAGTCTCGCGGAACAAGCCATCAGTCACGCTCAAGACGTTAGACTTGTGGGTGATTGTGAGGATAGGACCGTTGGGGTGCAGAGAAGGCTGGCCGGCTCTGGCGGCCCCGCGCTGCAGAGCGAGGTCGAAGGCGAGCTTGCCGATGTTGTATGAGGCCTTCTCGGTGATGCGCTTGATGGCCTCAGCGACCTTTGTGCCATCTGCAAGAGTCTTGATAGTTTCTTCCTTGACGTAAAGATCCTCGGTGTTCTCACGAACAATGACCATGTCGACTGGTTTGTCGTCCCCAACGGACTTGACCGGGCGCACGTTGGCGTAGAGACCCATTTTCTTGCGGAGCGCGACGATAGGCGACGAGTATCCCGCAACACGCGTCGTCGGTGACGATACAGCACCAAACAAAGCACCATCGCATTCAGATTTGAGGATCGCGACAGTTTCGTCGGGAAGCGCGACGCCGGTGGCTTTGAAGCTCTCGAAACCGGCGATGAGGTCGACGAAGGTGAACTTGAGACCGTCGGACTCAGGGAGCGCTTCGAGGATCTGTCTTCCAGCCTGTTATTTGCAAGTGAGTATTCCGTTCAATATCAAGTAAATGAACAACGTACTGGAATGACTTCTCTGCCGATTCCGTCCCCCGGGATGAGTCCAATATTCAAAGTCTTGAGTCCCCTGTTCGCAACAGCAGGCACCTTTCGTGCAGACAAACGGGCAGCAGTGGTTCTGAGCATCTTGTTTCTTGCACAAATGCTGGTTTATTGCGGGGAATTGGAGGCAATTGAATTGTGGTGAAGGTAGTGGATGAGAAGCCATGACTGCCGGTTTTTTTCTCCAGATGAGCGATTTCGGAACATCACGTGCGTTGGAGCTCCGAGACAATAGCTTGTTCTCCAGTTCGCTGTCTTTGATTCTTGTTTTCAAATTTTGTATTGTATTGTTATTCTATTGTTGACATATTACTTCGAAAGGAATGACATTTGAACAACTGAGCAGCTGAGATCTCAAAATGGATCCGCAGTCGCAATCGCAGTCGCAATCGCAGTCGCAATCGGCAGACAACAACAGCAATCCAGATAAGGCTAGTTCATCAGAATCAACGGCTCGAACGCGGTCAGTCCGATTTGCGCAGGAAAGAGAGGATTCTGGTGAATTTCAGGATGAGTTTTTAAACGTGGCAACACCATTAGAGCCGATTATCTCTGCGTCATCGTCGGTAGAGAATGGAACTGCTTCTCTGCCATTACAATCAACACAGTCCTCATCAGAAAGCGCCGGAAAGGCATTTGGCACAGCTGAAAGGCCAAAGAAACCCCTTCTCAGTGACAGCAGTCTGCGAGAGAAGTTCTACGGTTCACGGCATCTGTCGCTGATGAAGCCAGCGCAGAAACTGTCTACTCTCCAGTTTGCTGATGAGACGAACTTGACGTCAAGCCAGCCTCAGCAGAGCTGCTCACAGCCTGAAAATGTATCGACTACTACTACCGCCTTTCCTGAGATTGTATCACCTACTATGCTTGCTTTTCCTGAACCTGTTCGTGGCCGCAACAGAAGCCAGTCAACACCCGCGCGCTACCGCAGAGTCAACTCAGAGTCTCCAATCCCCTCTGCTCTCGCACGATTCGGCTCCTTTGCCACTGACGAGAAACGGCGAAAACGACGCCCAACGGTGTCTGAAGCCGGTGCCGCTATCGTAGGCGGAATTACAGAAGTCGTACCGCATCCTGGTATCATGGCCGCTGCATTCGCGTCCGCGGCAGTCGCGCCTGCGCCTATTGATGTTCTTCGACAGAAGAGTACCGCTGGAGAGATGGTGGTAAGTCATGAGCTAGATCAAGGCATGAAGATCTCGCGACGACATTACAAGATGTTGTTGGTATCGTACCTCAAGCTTGGGTGGAACTTTGTGACTACATTCAAAGGATTCTTAATCACAGTATATTTATGCCTTGTTATTGCCTTTGGCGGTATGCTATTTTTGATATTGGTAGGTGCATCCCCAGCTATGAACAAACACGACAGTCCAGACAGCGACGATACTCCCGGAAAACGCTGGATCGAAATTGATTCGCAGGTTCTGAACGGTTTGTTTTGCCTGACTGGTTTCGGCCTGATGCCGCAGCGCACAATGCATTTGTATTTCTTGATCAAAGGGCAAATTAAGGGCAGAGAAACGACAGAGAAGCAACTAATGAAGCGGTATAATTGGTATGTACCGGGTAGAAATTGGAAGCAGTTGGCGGCTGTTTTGTATTTGTATGAGCTGAATTCTATATTTCAGATTTTTATGGCAGCTGGGTATGTTTACACTACGAAATACTGAATGCCACTAACAAGGAGTACAGAATGTGGGCATTTAATAGACACAATAGACCGCCATGGTTGACAGGCGTCACTATCGGCCTCGGATTCGGGTCCTCAATTATCGGCGGTCTCATAGCCGGTCTCGAGAACCGCAAACTGCGCAAAGAAGCAGCTGCTTCGACTGCTGAGGACGACTCAGAGCTAGGAAGACCACCGTCGAAGGACGCTGAGGAGGTAGTTGGGGCGTTTGAGAATGCCAGCGTGGATGAGAAGCAGGTTGTATTATAGATGTAAGATGGATTTTGTTTGTTTACGGCGGTTGGTAGGGTTTTAGGGTTTTGGATTATTGATAGTGTTACACTTTCTTGTTCAAAGTCCTTGCTCACGCCTTGCAAATTGGCGGATATGCTGCGCGGACTCACTGTGTGCACTCCTAGATGTGACCCGGCAGTGATCTCTTCGATCTTTTCCGATCCAGAAATCATGCAATACGCTTTGAGATACTTGACTTGCGATGTTCGCCAGAATCAGCGCACGACTTTATAAGGGTAGCCGGTCCAACTATGCTTGCGATCTGATTCTCCTTAGGACTTATAATATGCATAATTATACCCTGCTGCCTACTGAGGCTCCCCAGAATCCAAGTACAGCCAGCGAACGTATTTTGTTTGTTGGAAGACTGCCCAGTCTTCAAATATTTTTTACGTGTGACGTTCATTTGATCACCGATGAAATACTTATTTTTATATCCGAATCGTGTAAAGATTTGCGTGAGCGTCGTCGGAATTTTATCACTGGCAAATGCAAGTCTCATCAGCTCTTTGCGGTCTGCTTATATATGAAGTTGCTTGCTATTTATCGGAGGATATCTGTGCCGATTTTGTTATTGAAGTTGGTAATCTATCAAGGAAGCGACCTTGGGAGCAATTTAATAATAATCCGTGAGAGTATAAATCAGCGGTCAAAGTTTGCTTGCGTGTTTCTAAAAGTGAATATGGACCACATTTGTTCGATCTTGCTAAGCCCGTATTTACTAGAAACTCTATAATAGAGGTTTTCCACCAGAACTCTGAGTATTTTCCTGCACGATAAAGCAGTGCTGTGTTGACGGGCCAACATTAGATACAGTAGGACATGTACTTGACGCGAGTGCACACACGACTCAGTCCACTCACACTGTTCCATCTGGCAGATTAAACTCGAATACTCATTTGGCACGGTCATTCACCTAACAGACTTATGGCTTCATCCCAAGAGATCCATTATGAAGTTCAATGGCCCAGAAAACGAGGCCGACCAACGATCTAATCGTGCACGTGCATCGAAAGAACGGGTAAGCCAGAGGTATCAAGTCTATCTGGGAAATCTCAGTACACTGGGGATCCCGAGGGTTGGATTATGTGAAGTGTTGTATTCGCCTGAGGAACAGCTTAATGATTTTGAGAAAGACACGAGCTCTCTGTGTGCGAGATTTGGTATTGATTTTGTGCCTGCTCAGGATCCATGAATGTCTGCGGGATTGTATATCAATGAAGTAGTGATGACTTTTGTAATTGAGAGTTGTACATGACTGTATATGATTGGAGTAGTGATGTTTAAGGGCGAATTGCTGTACTGCAACGCATCTGCAGTCATTCGTGTAGATACACAAAGTATACCTTACCAGCCAAATATGTTATATTCTGGATATAGACTCGTAATGAACGTATTCGAGTGGGATCGTGTTGATTAGAGCACATATGGTAGGTGAAGCTTTCTTTGTTACAAGTCGCCTTTCTCAGCCCTAAACTCTCAGTGGTAATACATTCTGAATCTCGCTTCCTTCTATTTTCTGCTTGTTCTTCCTGCCACATACGAATTGCTTTGATAAAAAACCGTATTATTGCGAAGAATAAGTTGTTGATTGAAGCAATTTACCCTGAAGTGCATGTGTTTTCCGTTCATTTCCATGAACAGGGACACTTTGAAGGAGATAATGCCTTTTACGACCACGCCTGAAGCACTCATGGCAGGCCCTGTGTGGTAATTTGTGCTTTCAAGTGTGATTTTAATTATTGACATATTTTACAGGCAATTCATTACTGGTTCAATTTACAGAAAGCTGTAGTGGAGGATGGCTATATCACGCGCGGAGAGAGGGAATGGGCAGGTTAAATGACGGTCAGATCGTACGTGTGTGCTATACGAATCCGCGTCTACAGTCAACAAGCTCGAAGATTCTCGTGTGTCAAATGCACTTACAACGATCGCATTGGACTATTTTCCTTGATTTACTCAGCTGAAAATGATACAGTTCCCCGGCATCATCCACCCTCGACTACTTTGTCAAGTCATACACATAAGCAGAGATACTCAGAGATACTTTGCAGCATATCAATTTCTTTGTCTGATCATATCAAATCATTTGGGCTTATTTGTAAGCTCAAATCGCAAATGCAGCGAGAGGGACTCGCACGTTTGCTCGAAACACCCGGGCAACTTCGTCGGCTATGGTTTCCCAAAGATGTTTTTTCAAGTCCTATGCTTGGTATTACTGGAGTTGTGCGTGGACATTTAATGTGGAGTCGGCGGGTGCTCAGACTTCATGTTGACGATGACGATACGGTAATCATGCCGGCCATTTTCAAGGAGAAGCCAGATGTCACACCCTTCAACTTTGATGTTCTTGATATGGTCTATACCCGAGCCTCCGCGAACTACTTTTTTGAGCACTGTGGGAGAACAGTACCAAATCTTTCAGATCTTGTTTTTGGCAAGTAGAGCGATGTCTCATGGAGGTTGGACCCTATAATCCACTGGTTCGAGCCTTTTATCGACAAGTTCCTTGCCTTTTATCCATTTTTGTGACAGAACCGTTGGTTTCGGCGAGTGCATCCTAGATGCTACATCTAGAATAGGCGCTATGTCCAGTTGTATACTTTCGTTGCCAGGATGATCTTTCTATATGAAGCTGTGTGGTTGCGATTGCTGTGAATTGTGGAAATTCTATTATTTCCATAGGTTGCTATTATTATTTGTGAATTGTGTTACATTAGTAACAAGTTTGAGTTCGGCAAATTTGCTATGAGATTTTATCAATTCAAGTGGTGCATGATGTGAACACTTGTATTGCTGGTCAAAATTTGATTACGAATGAAAATGCTTTTTGTGAGAGTATTCAGGTATTATATAATATACACTCGATGGAGCATTACAAACCCCTCATTCATTACACGTACAATACCCTTGATTACTTTAGTACAACACCCTTGCTGCTGTCAAAGCATCAGTGGCGTCCAAACTCTAAATTAGCGCTGCGCACAAGCTCGCCAAAGTTGGCTCTCTTCCTTGGATCATCCATTATTTCGAGGTTCTTTGTTTGTTTACTAATAAGAGTTATCGGGAGTCTGTTAAGATACTGATAAGATAAGAGATAACATGGCTGGTTTATTTGATCCGACTACGACTGCTCTGTCGACTGAGCAGTTGCTTGAGTATGAGCAGAAGTACTCTGCTCATAATTACCATCCGCTTCCGGTCGTTTTCTCGCGTGCTCGTGGTGCTCACGTTTGGGATCCTGAGGTATTCTTATGATAGTTTTGCAAAGACTATAGACTAACAGTGTTGTAGGGAAAACATTATCTTGACTTCCTTTCAGCGTACTCTGCTGTGAATCAGGGTCACTGCCATCCCAAAATCATTGAGGCATTGACGGAGCAGGCGCAGAAAGTCACACTTAGTAGCCGTGCTTTCTCGAATGATATCTTTCCTAAATTTGCTCGTTACATCACGGAGGTATGTTGTATTTTTTATTTGTTTTGAGCAGTATTGAGTGTGTTAGTACTTTGGATATGAAATGGTATTACCCATGAACACGGGCGCCGAAGCCGTGGAGACTGGTTTGAAGTTAGCTCGTAAATGGGGATATCTAACCAAAAAAATCCCTGAATCTGAGGCTATCATTCTTTGTGCTTCAGATAACTTTCACGGTCGCACTCTCGGAATCATCTCGATGTCTACGGATCCTGAGGCTCGTGAGGAATACGGCCCGTATCTGCAAAATGTAGGACCCCAGATCCCTGGAACCGACAAATTCATCCGTTACGGCCATATCGAGGATCTTGAAGAGGCATTAGTCGCCGTCGGCGACAAAGTCGCTGCCTTTCTAGTCGAGCCTATTCAAGGTGAAGCAGGCGTCGTGGTTCCGCCCGATGACTACTTCCCTCAAGTCGCTGCACTGTGCAAGAAATATAACGTTCTTTTGATCTGCGACGAAGTTCAGACTGGTATCGCACGTACCGGAAAGATGCTTTGCTCCGAGCACTACGGTATTAAACCTGATGTCATCTTGCTCGGTAAGGCTTTGTCTGGCGGCGTCTTGCCTGTCAGTGCAGTGCTCTCGAGCCGTGAGATCATGCTCACTATTGCTCCTGGCACACATGGCTCTACGTTTGGCGGTAATCCGCTTGCCTGTGCTGTCTCGATTGCAGCGTTGCAGGTCGTCAAGGACGAGAACCTCGCCGAGCGCGCTGCTCTTCTCGGTGCGAAATTTCAAGCTGCGTTAAAAACTCTCGAGGGCGGCGCGATCAAACAAGTTCGCGGCAAAGGTCTCTTAACCGCCATCGTTATCGACAACTCAAAGACAAACGGTCGCACAGCTTGGGATCTTTGTTTACTTCTCAAGGAGAGAGGATTACTTACTAAACCTACGCATGAGAATATTATTCGTTTGGCGCCGCCTTTGGTTATTAGTGAGCAGGAACTTGAGGAAGGGATTCAGATCATCAAGTCTGCGCTTGGTGATCTTGCTACTGCTGAGATTCCTTCTGAGAAGTTTTAATTCTCCAGTCTCTGTTGAAAAATAGGGATTTTTATATACATGTAAATAAATTTTTATAACGTCTTAGGCTAATCTTCACTAAAAAAACCGCTTCAACATTCCAACTTCCCCCACCGCTCTTAACAAATCAATTTCCTGCACCTCAGCCGATATCCTTTGTCCGTCTTTACTTCCACTTGATGATGACTCGCCTTTTGAGGAAAGCGAGACAGCACCACAGGCTTCTAGTGCAGATATTACTTCTCTGAATTCGCTGATTTTGAGACTATCAAGTAACTTCCCCTTTGCGCAAAGATCTCTATATCTATCGAATAGCTCTCTAATAGTCAAACTTGTACTTTTTTGCTTTTCGCCGATGACAAGAGCGCAGAGGACCGCTTTTTGTTGTAAGTTGAGAGTTTGGATTCTTTGGACGGCTGATCCACCAAACACGTATGAACAAATTTTCGCGATATGTGCGATCGTCACTTTTGGAACTGGCGCGTCTGGAGGGATCGCCAATGATTTTGAGAAGCTTCTTGTTGGCGTTGAAGACGCGTCAGTTTGTGATTCAGACGAGTATTTCTTGCGGGCTTCTTCTTCTGCTAAATCAAGACCACGTTTGCAGATATCAAACGCTTTACGAAGATCGCCTGTGTTCGCTGCCGTTTTTCTTGCACAGAGTTGGATTGCTGCTGGATGTAACAGACCCGCTGCTGATTGTCTGATTTTCTCATCTTGCACAGTCTCTATATATCCTTGCAACCTAGCTTTGATAACCTGCGCGATCTGATCCGCTGTGTATGGGATAAACCGTAACAACTCTGGCACGAAATTTCTTGCTTTCAGTTTCGGCAAGAATCTTGAAGTCAAGTTGAGTGCGTTTGCGATTCCTATTAAAATGAGGTTCGAATTGTTGATATGTGTCCATTCGAAGATTTGGTAGAGCACGTTTTGGTCTTTGGTAATTAGGTAGTCCATTTCGTCGAGGATCACGATACTATACTTGTTAGTACTGAATAAGGAAAATAGTAGGAGGCAACATACCATGATGCCCTTTTGCTCCTTTTTGAGAAATATTTCTCCAATTTCTCCGTCGCAGAAGCAGATTCACTCTCATCAAATTGAAGCGCAGTTATATGTTTATATATAATCGGCACCACCTGTGCCGGTTTTCTGACTGTAACACAATTTACACTCGCAATCGAAATATTCTGATTCGAGTTCACAATCGAACTCACTACTTCAGCTGTAAGTGCGGATTTTCCGGTTCCCGGGGGTCCACTAATGTACAAACTTCCCGCGCAATTTTTCTCAATCTTTTCATTCACAAACGACTTGATTTTTTCCCGCTCAAGATCACGACAAAGTAAAGGCGCAGTAGAAGTCGCTCCACGTTGAAACACGGACTTTGCACCGCTGTATATCGTTGGTGTAGTCGGAGTCGCGGGTGGTGTAAGCAACATCTTCCTTGGGGTCAATATCTCATTCTTTACAACAGCCTCTTCTCTTTTCTGTTTCTTTGGTGTTGTAGGTGGTGATATGTGGAACAGCGGTTGATTTTCCTTCTGATTTTTCCTCATACTCTTGTTTTCTTCTGTATGTGCGCGTACTTTTCGCTCGGGTAGTGAGATGTTCAGAGCGCTACGAGCGCGTTTGCCTAGAATTGTGACATTCTCGCCGGCCTCTTTCGCTCTCGATAACCTCGTCGATACCATCTTCTCTTCTGTAGTTGGCTGTCTGTAATTGTGTGAAAGTACGTAGAGTGCAGTGTATAAGTGGGAAGTCTGGGAGTGAAGAAAGGAGAAGACGCGTCGAGGAAAACCATTATGAGCCTCACCCGAATTTCCTGATTCGCGTAACGCGTTTGGGACGCGTATACCCTTGCCCTGGATATCTCTTACTTTACTACGATAATATAGGATAAAATAATAAGATACATTTAGCAAGAGACAAGAACAGAAATAATAATAAAAAAGAGTTAAGACTGGGGCTGCGAGGCCATGTTCGCAGCCGAGACGAGCTGCTGATGTTTTCTGAACTCTGCGGTGTCGCGTTTCATTTGGCTACGATGGTCTTCTAAAGCACGAAGAAGATCTTCACGGGAGGCAGCAGAGTCGTTGTGGACGGGGCATGTTTCATCGCAGTTGGCATGCGTAGGCGCAAAATGTTTGATTGCGACCTCGAGGGCTTCTTTGTTAGTCGGCTTCGCGATGAGGGTAACAGCAGCAGTAGCCGCTTTCTCTCCATTAGGCTGGTCCTCATCCTCATCTTCGTCGTCATCATCGTCGTCGTCCAACTCATCGTCAAGTTCATCCTCGTCATCGCAATCCTCGTCGTCGTAATCTCTATCGTCTTCTTCGCCAGAATCATGCAAGTCTCTTTCGATTTCCGCAATCTTATTTTCAAGAGCAATACGTTCGGCTTGAAGCGCGCGGCACAGGTTTTCGAGTTTAGCCATCCGTTTTTTGTTTGTTTCGGCTTCTTTCTGCTGCTTTGTGCGTTCTTCTGCCATTTCGAGCACGTTCTTGTTCATGGTCTCGGCTTTTTTGGACAATTGCTTGTTCTCTTTCTCGAGTTTCTTGGTCTTCTTTGTCATTTGCTCCATTTCTTTTCGGAAAGTGAGGAAGAGTTCATTCGAGTTATTGAGAGTTTCTTCAACTTGTTTGAACTTTTCGACATAGAGATTTAGCTGCGATCGTAGCTCGGTCTCGGTATGGGTGAAAGTTGACACCTGTGCGAGCAGCAGATTCGATCTGGCGGTCTCACTCTCCGCCAGCTTCTTCTGCCTGTCATAGCGGCCCATGTAGACCTGAACCTCGAGCTCCTTAGTCCGGAGTAATTTCAGAAGTTGGGCATCGCGAAGTTCGTATTGCTCAAAGAAAGTTTTCATTCGCTCTTTAAGGATCTGGTCCTGGTCTGCGTCTTCTTTGAATTTAGCAAAGAGTTCGTTTTGCATGCGGGATTCAAAGTGGTTGGCTTTTGCTTCGTAGATGGACGCCAGTTCCATGCATTTCTGGGCCTCTGAGTCGACTACGCGCTTGCTTTCCTCCTGGAAGCTGTTAGCAGTGTCGATGGGAGCGTGATGAAGACGTACCTTGATGCGCTTGTTTTCCTTCTGAAGTTCTCTGCAGAGGTTCTCTAGTTTCTCCTTGACGACGGTGGTTTTTCTAGACTCGAGTCTGATGAAATCTTTCTCCTTCTGAAGCGACTCTGCGCGTTTCTTTGCTTTCATGTGTTCGCGTTCGTGGCGCTTCATTTCAAGGAAGAGTTCAGAGTACTTTTGCTGGATCGCAGTGATCTTGCCGATGTAGTCGCCATGGGAGCTGGCGATCTCTCCGAGTTCTGATGTTGCTTTTGAAGCTTCACGGACTGTAATAGTTAGAAGAATTCTAGATAGCTGAGAAGACAGTTGGATGATATACCGAAGGAGTCGTCGGAATCGTCGGTCTCATCGGAGTTGTTTGGCGCGTTCCTTGTCTGCTCTCGTCAGTTCCCACTCCATATATTGCCATCCACACAGCACTCATATCAACATTCACACTCACACTTGACTGTGATTGCTGCTTCGCAAGCTGCACCGACGCCAGCTGCGCAGAAACCGCGTTGAGCTGGTCGATGAAGACCTGGTTGTTCGAGAGGTCTTCCGGCAAAGAGCTGCTGCTGCTGCTGTCCGCGGTCTCAGCAGCCACGGCCAGTGTCATTGTTTCTTACTTCTCACGCTGCGCTGATCACGTCCTCATCTACGATCAAAACTCGTGAAGTTCGTGATAGCGGAGTGCTTACTGGACGAGGACCGGCTGCCCCTGGAACAAGATAATTTTCGCTCAAGAACCCTCCACCCTGGCCAGCAGCATGTTACTGTGTGAATTACATATGGCATTTAGTATGTTTATTGAAATAATAGTGTAATAATAATTGTGATAGTATATACAAATAGAATGTAAGAATCAGCTCCTGCTCAGAATATCCACCCGCGCCCTCACCGCAGCCGGCAAGAGTACCCGACGCCAGCGCACGTGCAGCCCGTTCTTCGTCTCGAGCATCTCAAAGACCCTGTTTTCGCTACCATGACGTTCTTTGTGGAGGAGAAGCAGCTTCGTAGACTGCTTCATCAGCTTCAGAAGCACGTCTGTGAGTGTGTCGAAGCTGTCGGAGTTGTATGTGCAGTCGCATGCGACCACGATGTCCCAGCTGCTCGAAAAGGCAGTCTTGTTCTGCGACTCATTGTTCTGCGATATATCCCAGTCAAACGGCATAAACTCCAGTTTCTGAGAAACAGCGCAGTTTAAACTGATATTCCTTGCTGCTACTTCCGCAGCAGAGTCAAGATCAGTCAGCAGCACTCTGCTTTTAGGAAAAATCTTGCTCAGCGCAAGTCCGACTGTGCCGCAACCACATCCCAGTTCCAATATCTGCAGTTCGTGGTTTGTATCTCCTGCTAACTGTGCAGTAAATTCTTTTCTGTTTTTCGATGATCCGCGTAAAAAATCACACAAAAACACCCCCGAGTCCCTACAAAATCAGCTACTTTTTTTCGTCAGATCAAACACACATGCTCACCATAAATGCTTAGCCATGCTGTCTCCTATCTCCTCATCAAGCTCTAGTTTCCCGTAAACTCCCATGTCCACCCTTCGGCGTACATATAGATTATCTTCTCCGTTGAATTGAACACTGATAGGTAGCTTTTGCTTTAGCGGTGAGCTATCACCATAGACCAGCTTGAACGGCAGACTCTCGATATCAAAATGCGCCAACGACACCGGATCTCCATTTTCCTCAAAAAACAACGGACACTCGTCTACTCCTTGATCAGAAACAGCGTATATACGTTGATATATTAGCGCATTGCTCTTTACTATTTCGTCTGCTGTCGCTCGACTGATCGCGATATCAAGCTGTAGCGATCTCAGCCCGTTTCTCCAGTTTCTTGCGACTTTTCCTATCGCTGTTTTTTTTGCTTTCGGGTCTACTTCTCGTTTTCGTTTATTCGATTTCGCAGCAGCACAATAGAATATCTCAGCACAAACTGGTATTGTTCCATAAAAGAAATTCTCGCCTAGTTCTGTAGTCAACACAACTTTCGACGATATTACGACAACTTTCTCGTCATTCGCCGCAGATTGTTGCTGCTTTTTGCTGTTTTTCGAGGAAGCACTCACTGAAAGTGCTATATAAGGCACTTTTAAGAACCTCGTATGGTACATTGTGTTATATCATTGTGTACATTGCAGGTTGCCAGATATCAATCAGGAAAATTTCAATCTAAAGTCCCATCCTGCCGCCGCACCCTCGATATCGTGATTTTCTACTTCACCACCACAGCCATTAACCAAAAAGCGCACTTTCAATGCCAAATAGAGAATGCAAATAGGCTGATAAAAATGTCCTTATTTTTCTCTTTAAAGCGGTTCACTGGACGACCAGCAGCTTCGCCGTTACGGCGATTGGCACGGTTCGAGTCGACGAAGACCTCGAAACCGTTCTATGTTACTACTCCTATTTTCTACGTCAATGCTGGTTAGTATTTTATGAAACTTACAATCAAAAGCTGTTACTGACGAGAGAAGTACCGCATATGGGTCATTTATACTCTGTCGTCCTCGCAGATCTGCTGAAGCGCTGGAACCAGTTTCTCGGACATCCAGCATACATGCTCACCGGAACCGACGAGCACGGAATGAAAGTGCAGCAAGTTGCGCAGAAGAACGGGAAAGATCCAAAGCAGTTTTGTGATGAGATTTCGATTACGTTTGAGAAGCTCGCGAAGGAGGCTAATATCGCGAATGATCGGTTTATGAGGACTACAGACTCTGACCACTGCGCTGCATCGCAAAAGCTGTGGACAGTGTTGCAGGAGAAAGGGTTTATCTATAAAGGAAGACATGATGGATGGTACTGTGTTTCTGATGAGACATTTTATCCAGAAAACCAGACGAAAGAGATTACGGATCCTGCTACGGGTCTTCCATCGCGGATTTCTATCGAGACCGGGAAACAAGTTGAATGGACTGCCGAGGAAAACTATTTCTTCAAAATGTCTGCAATGAAAGAAGCGCTTTTGCAGTTTTACGAAGCGAATCCTGAGTTTGTCAAGCCTAAAGAACGATACGAAGAAGTGAAAGCAGAAGTAGCCGCGAGCACTGGCGACCTCAGCGTCTCACGACCATCGTCCCGCTTCTCTTGGGGTATCCCAGTTCCTGGCGATTCGAGCCAAACAATCTACGTCTGGCTTGACGCTCTTACCAATTATCTTACCGCAGCAGGCTACGCTATCTCTGACGAGATTCCGATGTGGCCAGCTGATGTGCACGTCGTCGGCAAGGATATCATCAGATTCCACGCAATGTATTGGCCAGCGTTTCTTCTCGCTGCCGGGTTAGCGCCGCCGAAGAAAATCCTTGCCCATGCGCATTGGAATATGAATGGTTCGAAAATGTCGAAATCCGAAGGGAACGTTGTCGATCCTTTTTTTCTTCTCGAGCTGATGGATCCTGATGCTGTGCGATATTACCTACTCGCTCAAGCTGTTCTCGAACGTGACTGTGCGTTTTCTACCGAAGCTGCGTTACAAAGACGTCATAGCGAGTTAATTGGGAAATACGGCAACCTGTTTAGTCGCGTCACATCCAAACGATTCAAGAAATTCCCCTTAAGCGAGCTCGTCAAGACCTTTGATCTGCGATTTAGCGGGGACAGCACCGCGTTCGAGTCTATGCAAACTGACCGGTCTCCAGAGTTCCTTGCGCAAGAATTGCAGTTAATCAAAGACCTGGATGCGCTCTCAGAAAAAGTGATTAAACGGATGGAAAAGACAGATACACCCGGCAGCTTGAATGACATCTGGGCTGTCCTTCACTCTGCAAACAAATACTGCGAAGACGCGACACCTTGGAAAACCTCAGACATCAATGTCGTCGGCACTATCTTCGTCGTGGCAGAAGTGTGCAGGGTTACTTCGATTTTGCTACAGCCGTTTTTGCCCGAGTATTCGGCGCGCGGGTTGGATCATTTGGCTGTGAAGCCGGAGCGACGAACAGTAGAGTACGCGAAGTTCATGGCTGACAATGAGTACGGTGCGAGTGTAAACACAGGCGCGCACTTGATCAGAAACATCAAATAGTTTGTATATAATAAGAAATGCTGTATATAGTCTTGAAATTTATTTTAGAGAAGAATTCTACAATATCATTATAACTACTCATCAGTCTCGATCGGCTCGGCACCAGCATCAGGTACCGCAGTATCCTCATCAGGAGCCACTGCCTCGTCCGCCGCCTGTCGTCTACCTCTTGAGCTACCGACATCACCTAGTTTCTCGAGCCATTCACCAACTTCTTCGTTATCGTATAATTTGAACGGGGTATCAAGACCCACAACGCCTATGCTAGTGTTTTGGATCATAAGCTCTTTATCCTGTGCTAGAGTGTCACGAAGAGCGCGAAGACCGTGGAGTATCAGCTCTTCGGCGGAGCAGTCTGGGAAGGCCTCGAAGTTTCGCTCGAGATAAGTGCGAGCTGATTGTGAGCGGGCACCGATGGCGGCGCCAAAGTACTCAAGCACGGTTCCGGAGGGGAGGAATTCAAAGAGATGAGGTCCGGTTTCCTAGTCAGTTTAGTAATGCGCTACTCAATGAATCAGGGAGAGACATACATCGAAACCGGCCACGAGAAGTCCGACACCGTAAGGACGACGTCCGTAAGTCTGAGTATTCTTCTGAGCTTTGTCGCCGATTTCGTGGGCTACGCGGGAGATTGGGACTGGTTTGTTGTAGACCATTTTCCATGTCATTGCTTGCTGTCTCATGAAGTTGCTATATGGAGACTGTTAGAGAGGATGAGCAGAGTGAACAAGGAGGGCATACCTGAGTACGCGAGCATCGGGAGCAAGACCGGCGAGAGCAATACCAAAGTGATTGTCGATGCGGATGATCTTCTTCTGATATGATCCCAGTTCCTCTGCATTTCGCTATCGATTACAGTTAACACAGCAGCAGTTTAGAGACGAGTGAGTCTGTAGATACCTTCAAAGCCACGATGACGGCGTGTGTCTTGCTAACTAAACCCACCGAGGCACTTCCTTGTTTGATTGCTTCCAGGGCGTATTCGACCTGAAGATGTTAGATGACGATCGCCAATCGCAGACGCGGATCGTAATCTGCAATCAGCAGACAAAGATCACTAACTGACCTGGAATAATCGGCCTGTTGGCGAGTATGTGATGGAGTCGTTGTCGTATGAATTGCGGAACTAGACAGCGCTGTTAGAACCGATCCCTCTCTTCAATCCTCTTCTGAACAAAATATCGGCATCATCACATACCATTCTTGCTATCTACAAACAGAAACAAGCAAACCCAGGGAAACAAAGCAGTTGCTCGGTGCAGAACACTGAACAGGAAGGAGGAGCAGTGGTTGATGACAAGCTGGTTTGTGTGGTCGGTCACAGAACGTTCTCTCTCTGAAGCCGCACCACCGCTCACTGTGAACGTGAACAGCTACCAGATAATAGCACTGTTTATGCCTGATTTGGGGGTGTTCTGGTGCGTTTACCGGAACAAAAAATGAAGCAGAGAAATGGCTGACGAGTCAGGATATGCTGAGAACTTTCCGTTTTTGAATTGCTGCGAGTTTGCGGTCGCTGCGGAAGCGCTGGCTCGACGACTTCAGAGCGCTGGTGTGTCGTGCAGACTGCACAGAAAGGTATTTAATCATGATATACTGTATATATTTATCGAGAATAGTAGTAATATCATCGCAGTCAGAGACAGCCACGCTTGGATTCACCCTTCTGCGCGACGTTGAGCAGTTCACCATCCGCACACGCGCTCACGTTCTTCTCTCTCCAATCTACTCACTCCCCGTTCTCTACTTCGCGTCAACACTGACGGACAATATTAAGCAGTCGACGACTCCAATTACACTACTAAAAGACGCATATAAGTACATCATCCCGTCTTCAGTCTCGCCCGTGCTTGACCACGCTGGTGTCAACGGATCAAGTGCTCTTTCTCAAGGCGAGATCCCAGGTTCGCAAATGCTCGGATTCTACGTCCATCCCTGTCAAACCGGCGACGTAATGGAGAGCATCAACTCTGAACGACGGATATCAACTGAAAACTACTTGATCGTCTGGTTCGGAATCGTGGGAGGTGTTCTTGGTGTTGGTCTGTAGCCTTAGAGATCTAGTAATCTAATAGTATTCTGTATCTTATACATAGTATGCTTTTGTATCGTACATCCATCCTTAAACTTATAAATACAACTCTTACTCGCTATTTTCCTCTATCTTGCGCTTTGTACCAGTCTGAGCCTCCTCGTCGTCGTCGACGTCGTCGTCAGCTGGCGCGGCATAGCTCGGTGCGTCATTGTCTGGAATAGCTTGTTGTGGTGTGTTGAATGAACCGTCGATTCGAGAAACAGCGCCTGATTTTGATTTTGCGAATGCAATGTGCTTTTCATTGTTAGCAGACACATCTTATACAAATGCACAGAGAAGCCGAGCAAGAGAAACAGCTCACCATTTCCTTTCCCAAAAACGAAAAGTTTTGTAAAGACCCTAAGGCAGCGGTTGCACTCGGCACACTGGCAAACACGATATGTGCTTGCCCGCGCATTTTCGGGGTTTTGACCGCGACGATATCGAGGATGGCGCCATATGTAGAGAAGAGGGCGTATAGACATAACTTGAGCTCTGTGAAGCATTAGCATCCCATTCGTCTTTCAAATAGCAGCAAAATCATATAGAAAGTACCATCTTTTTGTATCTTGTCGTTCAGATTATTGACATATAAAGTCTGCGACGGATTCCCATACGCAGCCAAACTACTATCGACTCCTCCAGCACTGATGCTATTTGCACCATTTCTTCGCGAAAACCCAGGCGGCGGCGGTGGCGGCGGAACTGGTCTATTTGTTCGACTGCTTATTCCTCCTTTTCTGAGAACAGGAACCGCTTGCACTGAAGATGCCTGTGACATTTTGTGTGTGGGTGTGTGTGTGTGTTGAGATCAGAGAAGATGGTAATTCGAGGTATTTGACGGAGAGTTCCTCGCGTTCTCAAACGTAAACAAAGAATAAACAGTGAACTATCAAATACAATCCAGAACCACTCAATAACCTGTTCTTTGACTCTATCTCTCTTGTTTGCTGTGTATTGGATATTATTGCTGGTTGGTGTGGATTCACACTCAAAAACTTAGTCCATACTTAAATCGCTGACATCGTGAGGGCTTTGTGGAAGTATCCACTCCACTTCATCTACAATACAGACGCTATAAGCAAATCGAATGTATAACTAATAAAAATACACAGCCACTCTCTAATAAATCTATTGTATCATCTCCTCTTACTCGCCGCTGTTCCAACTATAATTACATCTAATACTTCTTCTCGTCGACTCGTCGTCTGGTCCACACAATCTCAGAAGGCTCGGCAGGAAGAGTTACCATGCTCTGCATAAATGTTAGAAGCTGCATAGCAAAAGAAGTAGTAAATGATAACATACGGAATAATCAGGCGACGGAACAGCGCGACCATCAGGTAATGTCCAGTCGAATTCGCGGATAAACATCGAAAGAATAGTTCCGAGCTGGACATACGCAAACTGCTCGCCGATGCAGCGATGTCTGCCGGCGCCAAATGGCAAGTATGGCGATCTTGCACCCTTAGAGACGATGTTTGTAAAGTCCTGGTCTTGGGCAGCGATGTCGATGATGTTCTTCTGCTCGAGCCACCGGTTCGGGTCGAACTTGAGAGGTTCTTTAAAGTACTGCGAGTCGATCATGGGTACACCAGGAGCAGCGAGAACATAGTGGCCGCGGGGAACGACGTATTCGGTGCCCGCGATAGTGAGCTCATGGCGAACAAAGCGCATGAGCGAGTGAAGTGGAGGATGAATGCGCAGGGTCTCGCGGATAGTGTTGTTAAGCAACTCCATTTTAAGAAGATCTTCATATTCAAGTTCGCGCAGTTCAGGGCCGCAGATCTTGACCTGTTCTTCGTACAGGGCGTCGCGAAGCTTCTTATCAGCGCCAATATGCATCAAAGCCCAGGTCGAGGTAGCAGCCGAGGTGTGCTGGCCACCCATAAGCATTCCAATCATCATATTTGCGATTTCGCGGTCGGTCATGCGGACACCGTCCCTGTAGACAGCGTCGCGCAAGAAGGTGTTGAGCACATCCGGCTCGGAGAGGTCGCCGGTGCGACGACGTTCAGTGATGACTTCCATGTACGTGTCCGAGATCTTCTTCTGTGCCTTGTTACGGTTGAAGGTAGCAGGGATGGGAATGTTAGGAAAGACAAAGTGGATGGGCGTGAAGCCGCGGTCGAGGTCATGATAGAGGTCTGCAAAGGACTCGTCGAACTTGGCGCGCACTTCGCGACCCTGGAGGGTGCGCGAGGCGGTGAAGATGGTCATCTCCGGCATGGCCGTCATGAGATGGGTCTTGTTTGAGGGTCTGTCCGGATTGCCGCCGAAGAACTGGGGCGACTTGAGCCAGTACTGGCGGACTTCGTTGATGATGAGCGGGACGTACTGGCGGAAGGCGACGGTCGTGAGGGCAGACTTTGCAAACTTCTTCTGCTCCATGAGACGCGCGTTCGGGCAGTCGTAGATGACGCCCTTTCCAAAGACAGGAGTAGTCAAGTGGGCATATGCCTCTTCCGCAGAGACGTCCGAGTGCTTTGCGTTGAGGACAAAGTCGTTACCGCGTGGGCCCAGCGCGACGGTGATGCTGCGACCGAGCATGACAAAAGTGAAGACATCGCCAAACTTCTTTCTGTTCTCCTCAAAGAACTTGTACGGCTCCATTCCGTAAGTAGCAGCTGAGCCAAAGATGGGGATCCAGTGGAAGACGACGGGGGGTCTGTTTGGGTCCTTGAAGAGCACCTGCTTGAGCGCGTTGATGATGATAGCGACGACGACGAACGCGAACGCCGCGGTTGCGTAGAGAAGGACTGCCATGACGTGTATCTGCCTACAAACAGTCTATAAACCAGCAATTACTCTGCTTCTCTGGGCTGTTCTCAGGGATTTTGGGTGTTGTTGACTGCAATCCCAAACTGGCAAAGCTGGGCAATCCAGGGTTGGATGGATTTTATCAGGAAATCCCAGCAGCCGCGTGTTTTGTGGTAACCCTAATCCTCGAGGAATCTCGTATGATTTGGACAGAAAAGAGGAAAAGAAAGAGATGGGAAGAACCGGAGGAGAACGTACATGGTAAATAACAAAGAAATGGAGAATATTTATGGAGCAGTTGTGCTGGAACGACTGAGAGGGAGCCGGTGGAGGACGATAGCAGACTCGAGAAGATACGAGCGGATGCGAGCGAGTACGAGCGAGTACGATTTCCCGAACAGCAAGTTGCTTTCATTCAGTATTTCTAACCTGTTTAATTATTCAAGTATTCTACATTCACTCAACTATCCCCCAATCGCAACCTACATCCAGGGACAATTGCTGCCCGAATCAGCTCATACTGCTTGTGCTTTACTGGCAGCTCCAAACTCGGTAATCTGCGAATACGAAACCGAGTGGCGCCATTGTTATGTAACTCATTATCTATCTTGTATTGTTGTTCTCCTATTGTATATTCTACATGATATTCTGTTGTAATGTATACTGTATGCATTGTAATCGCTTCAGTACGACTATCATTATGTCTTGTTCAAGCTTCTGTTTTCAGTAGATTCTTGCTACTACGCAGCAGTTGTATTCCGCTGCCAGCCAATAATCACTCTCACAAAGCAATAAACACTCAAGTACACTCTGCTATATCCTGATTTTTGTTGATTCTGTTTTCAATCATCACATTCATGATATCCATTAATATGATTGACAGCTAAGCTTATATCAACTGCATATTCACTATAACTAATTATCTGTACAATCAGCTACCATTCATCTACTGTTTCCTCTCCTTCATTTGCTCACCTCTAACCTACTCTATGCATGCAGCTATACGTCGCTCTAATATATCAAGCTATCACCTTCCTCATCTCTCTGGCAATCTGATGAAACTTTTCAATTTTTCGTGGTTTACTAATCTTAACTTTTAATCTTCCTAAATATGATGCAGAATACTTTGATGATTTAAGGTATTGGAGTATACAAGACCTTGGAGTTGGTACAATTGTGATATTCTGATATTCGATGTGAAGATGCGTTCTCATACTGCAAATATTTTATAGCACGACTTCTTCAACATCAGCTCATCAAATATTTTTTATCTACTATAACTATTCTCATCTGCAATATATCCGAAGTAACCTCAAAGCAACTTGAGACCTGCAACAGGAATGATATTAGTCGTCAACTACATCTAACTTTATCCTTTTATACTTCATTAACGGAATAACAAACGGCTCTATCATTAACGTGGTATATATACTACTTAATCGTCAATGAGCACCTGATACATATATATAGAGAGTCCTGCTGGCGCTATTCTACTCATCAACCATGAATTCCTTCGTCTTGCTCTTTACTCTTCTGCTCTATGCACTTTGCAGCGCTTTTCATCCCGGAGCACTTCAGATGGATGTCATTCGCCAATTGCTACTGCCTGAGCAGCTCTCGATCGTCTTAGTCTCAAAAACAAGGGTCCTCCGCGCGCCATAAAAACCACCGTCAGAAACCTTCTCGACAACGAATACTATCTCTATTTTGCGAATATGTCAAAACACTTAGCCTGCAGATTGATACGGGATCGTGAGATATGTGGCTTCAGTCTGCAAAAAACAAGATCTGTAGTGATCTGGATGATGCTTGTGCTGACTCTGGGGTTTTTTATCCGAATTGCTCGTCTACTTACGATGAGCTCTGTAATGATTTTGCGATTAGATACGGAGATTGCTCGTATGCTAATGGCATTTATGCTTCCCAGTAGTTCACAATTGGTGGAGCTACTGTTACTACTCTGACCGTGGGAGCCGCAATGGATGCCAATGCTACGCAAAGAATCATGGGATTTGGATATAGCACGAACGAAGCTGTGATTTTTAACATTTGTGTGTCGCATGAATATCAGGATCCTCCAGGCCTGTTGAAAGTGCAAGGTTTTATCGCTACACGAGCGTATTCTCTGTGGCTTAATGATCAAGACGCGACTACCGGCTCTGTTTTTTTCGGCGGGATTGATCGGGCAAAGTTCACAGGTTTGATGGCGGCATTGCCGTTCATTGCCGACAGCGGAGAATCCACGTCGTTTGAGTTCTTCGTTGAGCTTGGAGGATACGGATTTACCAGTGCACATAAGTCCTCGACGCAGTTAGATTCGAGTTTAGATCTTGCGCTTTGCGGGGGG
>JAJLXK010000051.1:0-36853 GCA_030571195.1 Myxozyma geophila | reverse complement strand
CCCCCCCCCCCCCCCCCCCCCCCCCCCCCCCCCCCCCCCCCCCCCCCCCCCGAAGTTAAGCATGGCTGTTACACGACTTGTAAAAAATTGTATATCAGGGTATTCATGAAAACTTCTAAGAATGTAAATAGCCGTATTCACTATAATATAATCCCGATATTCACAACGGGAAAACAGCGAGACGGATACAAAAATCAAGATCAGTTAAATAACATATGTACAGTCACAATAAACGCTTAGTGATGTAAACAGCATTGTAAATCTCAATCTAAGAAAACACACACATGTGAGTTGTCTCCGATACAGAAAAAAATTGTCAACATCCAACTTCTCCACAGATAGTTCACTAAATGAGTCCTTGATGACCACCAAATTGAGATGATCACTTGTACATAGTGCACCATATCATTCATTAATCATTCATCAAAATATGCGTCTAGAGCGCAGACTTGCTCAACTAAACCTAGGAAAGGGGCTCTGGATTGAGCAAAATATAAGAAGAAAATATTCACATAGAAAGTTAAATATATCGTCAACGGTAAAAATGCATCACAAGAACGAAACTGGAAGCACAGAACAGAGCTCCGTCGTCATGACATATTGTATTGATTGTCCCTGGTTCCTCTCGACCCCCCTCGATGGCCCCCCAGAGCATTGCCGTTTGCAGACACATTTAATCCAGAATAACTTCTCGATCCATTTCCAGACTGCTGCTGCGCACCGCCACTTGAACCATTCATTAAATTCGGATTGTTCCGATATCGCTCGACTATCCATGCACACTTCGATCCCCATTTAGATCCTCGAAGAGAGACCATATGTTTCTTAATCTGTGCGGCGACGATATCTCTTTGCGGTTTGGTCGCGTTATGAAGGATGAATTGGATAAGATAGTTTCCATAAGCATCAGAGGCAACTAATAAGAACTATATGTTAGCATTTGTCATTCAATTCACGAAGTTCTGGTTGTAAAATAAAAAAATTAATAAATCAAGATATAAGTCGCCTAGTCGTACTGTCAATTAAAGGAATCCGTGGTCGATCGGGACGACCTTCACAAATTTTGGCCAGATAACGATCAATGACCTCATTTGAGCTGCTCTTTAAAACTTTCTCGATAACTTTGGAAGCAAACTGATCCATCGAAAAGGAGACTGAGTTCTGAATAATTATATCAAGAGCTCTTTCAGAATCACGCGGCAAGCCATGTTCAATCATATGCTGAATGACCCAATTACCCCACTGACCCCGGGCAATCACGTTGAGGTTATCCAAGACCTCTTCTATGCATGGCCTTTTGTCTTCCTCAACGCAGTTTTCAAAAATGTTCTGAACTACTAACGATCCTGTTTCGCCTAATGCCACCTGAGTCCACATACCATGCAGCTCATGATTAACATACGTCATGATTGCAGGCGGTTTTCCATCCCAGCGCAGCTCAAATAGTTTCTGCCAAACATGGCAAGCATAACGATGCACAACAGTATCAGCAACGCGACGAAGAAGTTCCATGACCATCTCTGCCTTGACATCTTCATCCACGCAGTCAAGTGCCTTCTGAACAACATGGCATCCGAACGCGTCCATGGAAAGACTGATAACGTTTCCTTTGATTGTACTTGCGATCGACTCAATCTGCTGAGGCGCTCCATGCTCAAAGCAACGCTGAACAAGGAAGTTACCAAAGCGGTTCACCATAAGAAGATATGCTCTGTCAACTATAGACTCAATGATTTCGTATTTCTGCTCAGATGTGCCAATCTTAAGCTTCTGCTGAAGAAATATGGAGGCTTGCTGATCATTGTTATTGACAATTTTGTCAACTATGTACTTCCAGTTACAGTTAACAGCGCGCTCAAGGAGATGGCGATAATTTATTGGCTCAGTTAACGTGACATATGTCGCAGACTGCTGCTGCTGCTGCTGCTGCTGCACTGATCCAGGCACGAACTCCATGCTGTGGACAGACAACTGAGAGCTGGTGTTTCCACAGCTGTCCGAGTTTAACTGAATCTGTTTTTGGTCTCGATCAGGAGACAGAGAGCCGCTCGAAGCACTCGGTCTATTCTTTCTCAGATCTTGTCCGATTGGCGGCAAGAGCGACGGAGTCTGCTTGCTGGTGTTGTCAGGAAAGAGAGAAGGAAAGTCTTCTCCATTATTGGTTCCAGGGCACTGAAGCTGCTTAAATGCGTCGGCGGAGGGAAAAATATCCGTGGGGCGACGCCAAATGCTGTCTCCCAAGGGAGCATACTCTGTAGACAGAACAGGGAACGGCTGAGCGCTCGGAAGCTGGAATGCTCTGTCTTCGACAAGAGTAGACGAATTTGAATTCATGCGTTCATGCGTAGAGGCGTTCTGTACAGTAAACTGAGCTGAAATCCACTGGGGGTCAGAAATCATTGTACCGACAGGCTTTGATTCAGGAGGAGTCGGGATTTTGACAGCTGGATCCGCTAGACGGTTCAAGCGCATCTGAACAGCCTGAAGTTCATACTGGAGACGCATAAGCTCATTTGTGTCTTGAGGAGCATGGGAATCATCAGGGCTGGATAGGGGCGAATCCGTGCCGAAAGTGGGCTGGGCAAGAAGGATCTGGCGCTGCAGCTCAATGAGACGCGCCTGGTTATCGAGCTGCATCATCAAGGATCCTCGGTTGGCACGCGTAGGCGAACCCACAGAGCCAGATCTACGAGGATTCGGCAAGGAGACTTCGATTTGGAGATTCCGTTTCTCTTCCAGCGGGCTGAGAGTGTCCTCACCCATGGAGAGGCCCTCGAGGAGCGACTGGGGCAGAATGATGTCGTCATCCAGCTCCGTCTGCGACATTGCAAGAGGTGCTAACAGAATGCTGAGTCTGATATAGTTCTGAGGTGTATGTATAGCAAGGCAGCAGTGCTGGTAGGAAGGCAGTGTGGGGGAAAAGCGAGGAAGAAGGACAGGACGCGGGTTGAGAGGAGGTTGGGAAGAGAGCTGCGAAGTGGGCGACGCGGCGGACGCGTCAAAACAAAGGCGATGGTCATCTGCTCATCGCCGCCGCTTTGTCTCACACTCTGTTGTTCCCGAACCCGAAATGGTTGTTTGAGCTCCAGAACAGCGTTGCCATAGCAACATTTGTGCATACGCTCTACGTCATCAGACATATTTTGGACCCTTTTGGCTCTAAACCTAAGCTTATCCCTTCATTGAATGCTGTGGTTCTTTTTCTAGAATGTAGCAGGGACAATGATGAATATAGTGTGGGCTTGATTATCTTTTGTTACGCGTATTTAGCTCTAAATATAGCTGTAGCTTTATTTCAGCAAAGTAAACGATGGGATAGTTATTAGCAACATCTGCACATCATTGATCATTTCTATCCAAATTAAACCCATACGCCGCTGGGATCTTCAGTTTCTTCTCAGATCCGTTCTACAATTACCGCACATATATACAAACATCCCCAAACTCACTACACGCTGATTGCAGTCGTAGGGTTAGATCCAGCAGATTCAGACACCTTCTTGCCATTTCCCTGATCGGACTTGGCAGCACCGGTGGCAGATGAGTGTTGACGTCGACTCGACGACGCAGCCTCACATCCAGGACAGTTGTGCAAAACTTCGTGGGAGAACAAGTCACAGTCAATACAGAACTGTTTATGGCACAATGGACATCTGAAGCGGCCGGTAGTTCCTGCAGCTGTTGTGCTCTCCTGTGTCGTACTTGATGCTGCAAGAGTTGAAGATCCTGCCGTTATTCGAATCTTTGTTGACGAAATGTGTGCTGGTGGTGGTGGGAATGGCTTACGGCAGCTGAAACACGCCGTTGCTTTACTCCTCCACGCTTCTGACCATTCAACTTCATACCAATTTCGAATGGGCATCAGATGGTGATAGGAGCGTGCTAGATGCGTAGACAAAATCAACGTCAGCCCACAAGCAGGGCACTCTGTCGGTAAAGAGCAAACTTTGACGTTACATCGTGGACATAGATACCCTCCTTTGAGTAGTCGTGTGTGGCAGGCGCAAAATGATGGAGTGGGCTCGACTATCCGTGATGGAAATCCCATTCGCATCAATTCTGAGCCTGATTTTTGTTTCTCTTTTTTTTCGTTCATTGTCGATGCAGGTGGTGTGCACGCACTGAGTAAAACCTCTTTAAAATGCTGTTCGTTTAGAATCACGCCATAGGTACTGGCAAAGTCGCCGTCATTAGTCTGTTTGCATAGTTCTTTGCATACCGCAACTTGCGCAGCTAATCCAACCACTCTCACTCTAAGCTGCTCAGCTTTAAGGATAGAAATTGTTTTGTGAATATCACTAGGATCGCAGGAAATCAGGGCACCAAAAATTATTACAACCTCTTTCGTTCCGTGTGATGGGACATGACTAGCATTATCATTTCGTCAAACTATGATCACAATAAAAATGAGGAAAAATACTTACTATAATGCTCCGCGTGCCATCTCAAGTGCATTCTGTAACGAAGGAACCCCTGATGGCTCATCTTTCTTGAGAGCTTGAATGGCAGCCACATGCTCGGTTGGATTTCCACCCAATTGAGAAATCAATCGAGCAAGACCGTCTTTCATTCCGACAACTCCAAGCTGAGATATAGGATTCTGGTCAAAATACTCATTTATAAATTGAGTTGCATATTGAAGAGAAAGCTGGTAACGTGACGGTCTGAGATCTTTGTCGGCCATTGCAGAGCTCAAATCAAGAACGAGAATGAGATGTCGAATTATGCCGCGCTGGAGCGGTGTTTGCTCGTAGTATAATCGTTTCCGCTTGTTTGATTGAACAAGTTCAGCAATAGCATTGGCTAAGCTGCCTCCTTCGTCTTCTTGGACAATATCCCATGGTCGCTGAATCGAATCTTCCCAGATATAGCCACCGCCGGTAGTTGAACGCAGCTCAGCATTTGCGCTGCGACTGGCTCTGGTTGAGACGCCAACGCTCGACGCTCGAGATCCTGCAACGTCTTCAGACTCTGGAGATGATGCTTCGTGATAGGACTCGTCGGAGTCTGACATGCTGGGCAAATCTGCGTGAATGCAGCGAAAGCTGGATGTAGGAATTGAGCCTCGCGCGATGACAATCAGTATTTCTGTGAGCCGCAGAGTTGCGTGGATAGTAGGGCTTCGTCCAGAAACGCTGGATTGCGCTGAACTACAATATTTACTTATGTTTATTTATATCTACTTAATAATAGAATCAAAAAAGGAAAAAAATCTGTTAAACCAAGAGTGTATATACTTTGCTGTGAAGCGATACTAAACCAACAAAGTCTCTTCAAATTAAATCACCTGAACTTCAGATTTGCAACAATAATACCCAAATATGCGCCGAAGATAAAACAAATATAACAAATATATATAGACCGGAAAATTAACGAAAAAAATTCAAAAAGAGTTAACAAGATGAGAAAGAAAAGGTGCCCGTGGAATGGAGCAGCGAGAAAATGCAAGATACATAGAAAGCAACTTTTGCGTCTAGAGTGAGTGACAATAGGATCACTTCTAATATTCATATCATATCTCACGCATGGTAATAGGTCTACCTCCCTGCATAGTTGGGAGTTCACGCATTGTTGAGAATCGTGCCGGAAGTTCCCAGTCTTGAGGCCCAACCCACTCGTCTTCAGTGATGTAGTTCCAGAATGCCCAGAGTCCACCAAAACTGAATAGAGTAAAGAGGCAGGCAAACATTGAACCATCGATATCTCCAGCTGTATTGCGGCAGATGTAACGAGAGACAACAAATTCAAAGATCTGAGCGATGACGAACAGTAAAAAGGCAGAGAAGAGGAAAAACAGTGGCTTGCGCTCGCGCAGAATGCGCACCACTAGGTTGAACTCGAGGAGAAAGTAGATGCAGATGGCGACTATAGGCCACAGCAGATATACTGTATAAAGAGCATAATTCCGCATCAAACCCGGATTACTTGTCGCTGAATTGAAAGTGCCAGTCCAATTGAATGCAGAGTCGAGAGCAATGTAACCGACGCCGACGAAAAAAGCCAGTCCCGAAAGCAATGTAAGAGTTACTGAGAAAAAGCTTCCGTCAGGTAAAGGTTGATACGCCACTATAGCATTTATTACCAGCAACCAAGCAGTAGAAGCAGTAGCGCCAATTTCGATAGCGCTGAAGTAGACCAGAATTGTTTGATTGAATATGAAACCACCACTGGCAAAGATAGCTGAGACCGAAACAACCAAGTAGGACAGAAAGAGAATTTGCATTTCACGGCGACCTACAGCACCCTTTCGGCGCTGGGCGCTATAAATGAAGGCTAGGCATGTGAGGCAAGCAAAGAATGAGATAAGGATAAGTCCCAGGTTCGCAATTTGTCCATCTTTAGCAGCTGCGAAGCCTTGTAACGTGCAGTATGTTGGCCCGGATTCAAATAGCTGCGAAGTGAGACCACAAATTAGAAAAGCTCCACATAATATGCAAGACGCAGAATAAACATACATTACAGGCAGGAAGGGTTGAGTAGTAACAAAAGTTCTATAAATGGAGCCGCGTCATTAGGTGTTCGAACAGACGAGCGAGAAAGAGACGTACGTTAAAGTTTCCATAATTGGTCGTCATATTAACAACCTTTTGATAAATTTAAAAACCACAAGTAAACAAACACTATTGCCCTGGTGAGGAAGAAGAAACAGACCGGCAGCTGTTCGAGGGCTGCAGACCGAGGACGAGGACGAGGACGAGGAGCACTTGAGTGCGCTGAGCTCAGACAAAATACACAAAAGAGACACAAGCGAGCGAGGCTTCTGGCTGCTGCGGCTGCTTTAACGAAGTCAGTGACAGATTGGTGTGCATTGTTGTGGGTAGATATGTACGAAATGCTATTAGTATAGAGCATTTAGTGTTTCTGATCATTAAACCCATAATAATAAGCTGCTAAGTTCTGCTCGTTGATCTCTCAGCTGTAAGAGCGAGCCTTTAATAATTGTACCGCACATATTATACGTTAACAGAATTAGAACACTGATAGAACTAATTAATATTTTCCAAAAATCATCAAATAATACCGCTCTGAAGCTACTACACCTGGCTACACTCATCAAAGCTTTCAATGATTGGGACATTTCAGCTAAACCTAATATCGCGAGCCCCTGGCTTTTTGGTCGACATAACACTATGCCTGTCTTCTCTCAAAATATCCTCTTCCTCATCTGCCCTTTTTTCTCTCCCTCGCACCCAATCCACCCTCCGCTGCCTTTTGCAACTGCCTGCCTCAGGCGTTTCTGAGCAGCAGCCAGCATCGCACCTCCAGCGATGGGCGACGCACGTCTGCTTGAACCAACGTCTATAGTCGTGCCCGACTTTGCAGACTTCCCATCCTACTCTGCTCTTCCGCCACTGCAGTCCGCTACGCAGTCAGCTCCTGCTCTCCAACCTCCTGCACTTATCGTTGAGTCTCCTTCAAAGCCTTTTTCTGCTACGGACAATGCGCGATCTCCCAATGGACCAGCTCGCTTTGACCTTCTTCGCCAGGCATCACTCGGCAGAGCCCAGGTACCACGCTCATTCTCCCTCGCTGCATCTTCCCTTCGCCGTTCCCACACCACTGCATCCCCCGGATCTCCGCAGACGCCTCAACAGCAGGCGAGACAAAACTCGACCTCAGGTGATCCAATTACTCCTGCAGAATATTCATTGCACATTGTCTTCACCCAGGTACGACCTCTCGTTCTGAATCGGATCTGAACATGATTTGATCAATTTTTATTTTTTGAGCATTTTATGTGTCACAGCTCTGCAGGATTTGCACTAACTCTTTTCTATAGTTTGTGCGCCAGGCAGAAAAGAAACTCAACATGTGTTTGAGCTACTCTTCTGAAGAAGAGCCGCCCATTACCACGCTCTTGGGCGCTGGCGCTGATCCAGTATTCGACAAAATCTTGGAGTCTCTAGGTTACATCTCTCGCCAAAAGCCGCGCCCTGTTATCGATGCCGTCATGTTTTGGCGAAAATCCAAATCAGAAGCCGCTACGGCTGCTGCCCGTGAGCGTAGTGGCCATCCACGGGCTCCGAACAGCCAGTCAGCCTACCCTTTCCAGCAACCACGACCTGCGCTAAATGTTCCGGGCCAACAGCAAATACGAAGTCTTCGACATAAAGTCAGCAAATCTCTTTCAGATCGATCTCCCATCGGCAGTCGGCACAAAGCAAGTCCAGGTCTAAACAGTCCTTCGTCCAATGGTTTCGGTCAAAGCGCGGCCCGACAGGCTTCGGCTTCATTGGGTTATTTTGGTCTCCACCGACACAACAGTACATCAGCTACCGGTCAATCTCCAACTTCCTCTGGAACTCGTCAGGATACTGCTCAGCAGGCAGATCGAAAAAGTTTAATATCAATTTACATTCTATGTCGTGTTCTTATTGAAGTTGTCAAGCAGACATCGGCAGCTGTTTTAGGAGAAGAGATGGGCGATAAACTCGAGGAAATTGTGTTTCGTCAAATCAAGGCAAGTGATCCAAATTTGATAACGTCAAGCCCAATTCGATTGGCAAACTGGAGACTGTTTGCAGAACTTCTCGGCGAGATGTCGCGCATGCGATTCCCCAGCGTGAGTGATAGATTCGTCGCAGAATTAGAGAAGACAAAAGGCGATCAAGGTTTATCTAAAGAGCAAGAGCAACACGTTCAAGTTGTCATTCATGGCATGGAGTACCTGCAATTAAAGGTATTTTTTTTTCTCTGTTTTCGATTTGACAAATTTATGTGAACACACTCTAAATTATTGATAGGCTTATCCGCTTGAGCTCTTTGAGGACTCGGCCGATTTCATCCATTCCATTTGCAAATTTTTTGTAATGGCGCATGGCCAACGTGTCAAACATGCATACTGTGAGATCCTCAACACCTTGCTCCTCTCTTTTGCTGGTACAATTACTGCTGAAGTCAACCATCCAACCTGGGTTAAGACCATCGATCTCGTATATCCAAAGGTTCTCACTATGATTCAAAAGCAGAGATATTGGGCCGACTCATTTCAGTTGGCTTGTACAATTCTTTGTGTCGCTCCCACACCTTTCTTTGCGGACAATTGGATACCCCTTCTGGAAGCCAATTTCCCAAAGCTAAGAGACCCTAAATGTAGATCTGTTGTCGTCAATTGCACTTCTCGTCTGATCTGGGTATATCTTCGCCGTTGCTCGGAGTCTATCAGCGCCATTGAAAAGAAACTTGATGGATTTACAAAGACTCTCTTTCCGCCTAGTAATAAGAAACCCTGGTTGACTACAGATCGAAGATTGATAGATGCATGTGTGCAGATGGTCCGCTTTATTGGATGGCATCAACCCGACTATTGCGTGAAAACTTTCATTTTTCCATTACTTAACAGTGATACGTTGACGCGAGTGGGCGATCAGAATTTTTCTGCGGATGCACTAACTCCGGAACATATGCATATTGGTATCAGAGCCTTTACATCAATGCTACTAGATGCTGCCGAAAATACTTCTCCGCCATTCTACTCCCCAGATCCTCCAATCAGACAGGGAAGTGTTACCATGGGCGAACGGTCACTTCAAGAACTGCCTGTGATGACCGATCCCGCTCCAGTGCTTCGCGACCATTATGCGCCTTTCTCCAGACTGTTGGGAAAAATATTACTGATATGTGACTATAATTTTGGAGGCCAAGTTGTATTGGATGAGAAAATGGGCAAGAGCACGCCTAAAACTCCATCATCATTTTCCTTCTCACAGTCTAACAGTTCAAGTAATAATGGAGGCAATCAGGGTAATAGCGAGGTGCATGCAAACTATGAGCTTTTGCTGGCAGTTTTTGAAGCAATCCCGTTATGTATCCCACAAAATGTTGGCTTTGGAAGAATTGTGGAGATTCTTTGCAAAGGCACGATGCATCCTGATCCTCGTGTAGCTGCTGCTGCGGCAAATTCACTCAAGAGCCTGGCAAGAAGCACCAAACACTCTCAACAGACTATTGTGACTGGATTTGCGCGCTTCATTTTTAGTTACGAGGAGCGATACTCTGCCTATTCTGAGCCATCAATTCTTGATTCGTCTACTAATGTGGAAAATACGTTAAGAATGTACGTACAGCTACTTAGTATCTGGATTGATGTTATAAGGCAGAAAACTGCAGCACTCCGCCAGAGCGTTGTCACAAATGGAACCAGTCCTCTCAATGGTGTTTCACCTTCGGTTACTCCAATCTCATCCAATTCTTCTAATCGAGGCGAGGAAATGGAAACGACTTCTGTTTGGAGTGTTATCGAAGAAGTTGAAAGCAACGGACTGTTCTTCCTTTGCAGCCAAAGTCGCACCGTCAGAAGCTATGCTATTGCAGTTTTACGACTGATTCGTGAATTCGACGTTGCTTTAGAGGAGCAAGTAGAAGCGATGAAGATGCTATCGAAAACGGCTGTGCCAAGCAAGAGTGGAATGAGCCGTATTATCGAAGTGCTAGACGAGAGCGATGGAAGCGGTGCGTTAGATATTGATAGTCTGGATCCTACCGTGATCGACGCAATGTCAACTGCTGAGCGTACTCGGCTTTCTCAGCTTCAGCTAGAAGCCAAAGAGCATGCTCATCGTGGTTTTCTTGTCCGCCTAGCTCAATCTGACTCTGGAGTTGATTCGGCCCTATGGCTACGGTTATTTCCTAAGTTTCTTGAGTTTTGTCTCTTGAAGTTTCCAATGCCCGTAGCCCTTTGCCGTGATAGCGTTTGCAGTCGACTTATTCATCTATATAAGCCGTTGATGGACACTATTGAAGCGCAAAGCAAATCATCGAATTCTTCTGATGGCCACTGGAAGCACCACAGTGGTCGCACTCATCCTGAAGTATTGGTAGAGCAATGGAAGCTATATATGATTGTTGCATGCTGTACGCTGACAGCTACTGATGATCAAGATATTCTTGATCCAAAGGCGCCATCTACAAAGAGAAAAGGCCCGCCTCAACTTTCAGTGCGCCCACATAAAAGAATAACATCAGCCATGGCACTCTTCAAAATGGTGATTCCTCTTCTGGAAGTTGAATGTGCTATGATTAGAGACGCGGTAATTGCGGGATTAGAGTGTATCAATATCAATTTATACAAAAGTCTAGTCAAAGCGCTGCAACCTACTTTGCAACATCTGGGTGATCGTCGTAGTCACAACAATACTGGATTCTCATCTTCAAGTGGTGGACACTCCAGTGGAATGACTACTCCATCATCACCATCATCTGGATTACTCTGGCGTCGAACTCGAAAGCACGATTGGATGCGAATTGAAGTCACACACGTTTTAGAGCTCACATCGCATTTTCTCAAGGATGCGGAAGTTTATTCAGATTCCTGGGTTCTAGAACAGCATATTTTGTTTGTGAAGGATACCAAGAGCTTCTTGTGTCAATCTGAAGTGGCGCATGATTGGGGTTATCAGAAGCTGCGACGGTATTTTTGTGGGTTTATACAGACTTTATATGAAGGGATCCAGCTCACCGGTGACTCGAGTCTGTGGCTACCATTTGAAGCGCGAGTATCTCTCTTTAAAATGATTGAGGAATGGTGTGGATACGGTCAATATGCTGTATTAGCTGATGAACGAAATGAGAAAATGCGAAGGACGGCGGTCGATCAAAGCCGAGATACAAGTGAGCAGGGCATGTTATTGGCGTCGTTTGAGGTTGAGAAAGGGCAGCTTGAGCTAGCGGCACTGAGCGCCATGGCGTCATTCCTGGACGGTCCTTTGACTGAGACAATTGAGAGTCATGGCGCGCAGGCTGCTGTTATGTCTTTTGATGTTAGCACAATCTTCTTGTGGGCAAATGCGGTATTTGAAGTCAACACAGAAAAAATGCACTCGATTGGTCGCAGAGCGATTGTGAACATGCTGCGATCCAACAAAGGTCACACTGATATTTTGTCAAGAACCATATCTTATTGTTATCACAGCGAGTCTGGTCCTCGAGCTAGTGAGAGCTATTTCTTTGCGTTGGCCGATGTTCTCATAGAGGATAATGAGTACCCATGCGAAATGCGACAATCGATTGCGCTGGGATTATTCAAGATTGGAGATGAGAGGCCTCAAGTGCGTGTTAAGGCCGCCGCACTCCTTAAAGCGGTTGAGTTTCGATTTTTTGGAAAATCTCGATTTCAAGAATACGAAATCAGTATTTCCGATAGGACAACTGCGGTTTACAAGCGTGCGCAATTTAATCTTTCGAATCAATTTTCGTTGGAATATGATGAATTGAAATTCACTATCTTTTCTGAGCTGTCAATGTTTTTCCATATTGTTACGCCTCCTTTGCGTCGTGATATTTTGGCAATCATGATCCCATGGATATCGAATATGGAGCTTCAACTTGATCCGAATGGAAAGAATCCATCACCATCTGCGTACATGGTCATGACAAATTTGTTTGAAATCACAATCAGGTTCAGCAATGAGATTCAGAATGAGATTGAAGCGTTGTGGGTTACTCTAGCTTCAACGCGACATATGGGAAATGTGCGTGCAATCTTGGACTATTTGATTAACACAGGCGTTGAGAGACGCGATCCGGCGTTTGTTGAATATAGCAAGCAAATCGTGGTATATATTGCCAGTACGCCGGAGGGTTCCAAGTTGGTGGAAGCACTTGTTGCGTATATCCAACCAACAAGTATGCTCCCGACTGCCGGAGAAGCAAAGGAGTATAACGGAATCCATGAGATGTTTCCGTATATTGCTGATTTGATGCTCGTATTGCCCCCTACTGTGGAGCCGGTATGTCAAAGAGCTGTTTTTGTTTGATTGGTAGACTAATGAGGTTTTCTTTAGGTTGGATTTTCGATTGGTCAACTGGCTATGATTCTGCTAGTCGACTTGCTTGTTAGTCCAGGAACGGCAATGTCTGCTAACTTGGCTCTGCTGCTCCAAGTCGTTTTCGTTCTGTTTGATCACTACAATCAACTAGTGCACGAACAAGCTCGCGAACTGCTTGTACATTTGATCCATGAGATTGCGCTGGCAAGTGATGGCGAAGTTGGCGGACCAAAGTATAAGTCTACTGCTGAGGTGATTGATCTTATTCGAAAACGCGACCTGACAACTGTGTGGTCATATGATGATTTGTATATGGAAGAGTCAGCTATGAGAAAGCCAAAGAACATGGATGGATTGATTCGGAAGGTGCTGGGAATATTTGAAGAGCAGTATCCCAAGTTGAAGGACGAATGGAGCAAGATTGCATTAACATGGGCGACCACGTGTCCGGTGCGCCATTTTGCTTGCCGGTCTTTCCAAATCTTGCGATCAACATTTGTGACGGTGGATCAAAATATGCTTGCCGACATGCTTGTGCGATTGTCAAATACCATTGCAGACCCAAATCCGGATATTCAGAATTTCTCGATGCAGATTTTGATGACGCTTAATGAGATTGTGGTTAGCTGTAGTACTGAGGAGCTGCTGAACTATCCGCAAGTGTTCTGGGCTACTGTGGCAAGTTTGCAAACCGTGAATCAGAACGAGTTTTTGGAGGGAGTGACGATATTGAGCAATTTGCTCGAGAAGGTGTCATTTGATGATGCTGAGATTGTGACCAAGTATTTGTCAGTGTTCCCGCCTAAGTGGGAAGGCGGTAAGTTTGATGGGCTACTGAAGACGTTGCTACCTGGAGTTCGATCGAGCAAGTCCTATGATATGACGATGGATGTGATCGATAAACTAAATGGGTTTAAGTCTAATGAGTTGATCGGCGGCAAGGATAGATTATTGTATGCAACATTATGCAATGCACCTCGGTTTGCGCATGCTCTTGAGGATGGAGGGAAGATACCGGCGGAGTTTATTACTGCGGCAGAAAACCTTGTTGTGATGGCGGATGAGGAAGGAGTGTCGTCGCTGTCACGAATTCTGAACTCGTTTGCAAAGGAGCGATTCCGAATCAAGGCCGATTTTGTAAAGCAGATAGTGCATACGTTTCAGTCGACGGCGTTTCATGCTAGCGAGTCGACCATTATGGTACTCTTGCTAGGGATGCTGTCGAATGACATTCCGTATTTGCGATTAGAAGCGATGGAATTCTTGAAATGCCTGTTCCCGCTTGTGGATATGCGACGCGAAGAGTTCATGGCTATTGGGGCTGATTTGATTTCGCCTTTGTTGAGATTATTGCAGACGGAGTATGCAGAGCAAGCATTGCAGGTTCTTGATGAGGCCACTTATATTCCAGGGACGCATATGGATCGACATGTCTTGCGAGCGTCACTTGGAGGGCGGTCACAGATGAGTCGTCGGGAGGATATTGAAAACACGGCGACGACGTTTGGAATTCCAGATGAGACTGGGTGGGCTATTGCGATGCCGAATTTGCGAGCATCAGTTGCGCGGAGTAATGTGCATGCCGTGTTCTACTCATGTGAGGTTACGAATCCGGATTATCATGCGTTGCATCCAGACACAGTTGAGTTTTCGATTGATGAGTTTAGATCATCATATCATAGTGCGAATGGCGGGTTTGGACCGACTAGTGGGGGTCGAGGCTCGCAGACGAGCCGAGGTCAAATGGCGGGACATCAGCGGTCGAACAGTCCGATATTTAAGTATAATACGAGTCAGCTTGCATCGGGGATGGCAGATGGAGGATATTTTGGAGGGGCGTTTGGAATGGCGTTGACAAGGTCATCATCATCAGCTACGGCTAGTGCGATATTGGCGCGGAACAGTGCAGTGCAGACACGGGGAAGTCGATTTGGCAGCAGCAGCAACAATAAGTCGAGTTCGCCGTTTGGCAATTCGAATAACAATACTGCGAGCCTAAACGCGCCAACGAGCGGCCGAGGCAGGAACAACAAGAACAACGGAAACAATGAAGGAGGACGGATTAGCATGGAGCGCAGCGACACGATGACGTCGTTTGCGGTTGGAGATGATGCTGATGGGTCGGTTAGCAATATGGTTGCTGCGTTGGATAATTTGACGTCGTTTTTTGCGGAAGGACCTACGGCGTATACGACTGTGCTGGAGTAGTATTGTGTAAGTACACTGATAAGAGAGATGAGTTTGCAAGAGAAAAATGAGTTCTAATGATGATCTAGATATAACAAAAAGGAAATTTTGGGAAAAGGAAGGATTGGGTTGTACAGAGTGTATAGGATCGGATATGTTACTAGATGATAAAATTATGATGCTATTATACTAATTTATTGATGAATAAAAAATTGCTTTTAAAAGTTGGTCGAGAAGATGTCAACTTTTGCTTTGCCGGGGATCATGACTTTTGATCATCTTTGATGAGACATCTTTGTTTTGATCAGATTCATCTGCAAACCACGCTTCCGAGAATCCATCAAAGTCACACCCGCTTGATTATGATTTGGCTCAGGCGATAGATGATGCTGCACGTAGCGGATAAGGAAGCCGGGAAGCGAGCGGATGATGCGACCGTGGACGTCTTCCAAGTAGTTGCAGAACTGTTTGTGGGTGAGGAGGTTTGGTTTGCGTTTGTGGAATACGAGGATGATTACGACTATTGTATGTAGATGTGGTAAGTGCAGATGCAGTGATTGTGGTGTAGTGTGTGGAGATGGAGCGTTTGAGGATAAATAAAGTCGCGGTAGCACTGTTTGTTTGTTTGTAAAAATCTATTATTACTATATAGAACTTGTGGAGTTATGACAGTGTCTTTGCTGCTTTTGTGCGAGTTAGAGTTTAAATGTTTCATTGATTAATAACGTTAATAATAATAGAGTTCGTAGCAGAGGGGAAGAAAACAGAAAGATCTTTGGAAGGAACGCGCTTGTCGCGTTAGCCTCGTTGTTTATGCTGCGTGTTAAAAATCGCAGTCTGTCGGAATCATAGTGCGCGGTGAATCCAGAGTTCTGCTGCATATCGCCAAACTCAATTCTGTCTAGCTCATCTTACTCAGCAGCACTCGCTTGAAATTTACTGATCAACATAACAACTCGAGCTGAGCTGCATTCAGCTATCATGTAATATTTGATAACTAAATTATGCCTCGTTCTTAGTCATCGTGCTAATAGTACAACTAATCCAAAGTTTTTCCAGAGACCTTCATTACTGCCCGATAAGCAAACGTCATTCCCGGGCCAATACTTGATTCTTCCCCGGGATAGGTGCCCTTCAACACAGAGTTCTGGTCCAGTCCAACAGCATACCGTACATCAACAATCTTTCCTTCCCTGGTCACTGCGCTCACTCCGTACAGCATACTTGGATTTCCGAGGCAAAGCGCAAGCGCGTAGAATGGCCTGGTTTCACATTTGCCCGGGTTCGATTTGGGCTTGACTGAGGCGTCTCCGTAGAATCTGTCATAGACGTTGTCACCACGGCCATCCTCAAGGTCTTTCATCAGCAGGAACTCCAATCATCTCTGCGAGTTCAGCGAGAGTGGGTGCGAAAACAATATCTTTATTCTTCAAGAACTAAGTCGAACAAGGAGATAAAGCATGCTTTCTAGATACCATTCTTGTGCATCGTAAAAGCAAACTCTTGATAAGGATCGGGCTCATTTGCAAATCTCTTACCGTCCTTTCCAACTCTGACAGAGCCCGGCTTGGATCTGTCGAGCGGAAAGAGATGCTATCGTCGGACATCCTCGGCCTGGTCCCTTGGCAGGAACACGAAGTGAAACATGAGCAAAAAATGGCATTGGCGAGATTAGGCGGTGGCGTGACTCCTCCGCTCTCGACCGCGATACGCTTTCCGTCTTCGGTGCTGCCGGAATTGCCCACAGTCCAGTCGTTGGGAGTGTACTTGCGAGCCTCATGCGATCAATCAAAGCCTCCAGCAGAGACGAGGACAGCGCCTTTCTTGGACTCGATATTGTGTGCAACACCATCATGCAGAGAGCTGATTCCGGTCACCAAGACATATCCGAATATACGCCTGCTAGCCTTGAGCGCGTATGACAGACTGCTAAACGTAAAAGTAGCGTAGCTCAGTTCAGCAGAAACCGCCTGCACGGTACCAAAAGCAGAGCATTTCTGAATCGGGTAGCGTACGTCCTTGATGATACTTCCGAGCTGGCGTCCATTGAACTCGGCGGTCAACAGAGCGCATCCAGCTTGAGGATGATGGTCGGGAAGCGGCACAGGCTCGAACTTCATCGCAGTGTGGTCTTCGATCCATTTGAGCTTCTGATGAATGCGGGCACTTTTTGCTCGTCGAAGAGGTCTTCGCCGAGCGCCCTGCGAAGGTAGATGTCTGCGTCCTCGTCCGAGTCCGTGACACCACGCACCCTCCGAAGAAAGCGGTCTTCTCGAAAATAAGCGGTTTTGGCGCAGACTGTAGAAAGGATTAGCTGCTGGAGTAGCAAAGAGTAAAGTGGTGAAGCAACGTACAGAAGATGCGAATGAGAGCGTTGAAGCAGCGCCAACCGGCAGCACGTGATACAGGGCGTACCTGCATTTTGCTGTTTGCTGAGGAATTGAAAGTCGCACATTTATACTTTCTGTCTAGCACGCCGTGTCCGCCGGCTGCGGGGTACAAACCTTATTTGAACCGCTTAAATGCTTCAGCCGGGATAGGCAATTATGTAAGAAGCAAGTCAGCTTGTTCACAGCACAAGCCGGCGGAGACCACCGGCGGTCCAGCTTCCTGTGATGGCGTCGAACCGACAGGAAAGCAGGCGTTGCTTCGTGACCGGACAGCGGACTGCAACTTGTTCACGGGATACTTCACGAGACTGCTTGCTCTCAGACAAGCCTGCGCTGGTGGACTCCGGCACAGGCGTGTTGACGATGTACGAGTAAATACAGGAGTAGCAAAACACCTGTCCGGTCTCAATCGCGGTGGGCTCCTTCATTGCGCCCTTGCAAATCCCACATACTGCTGCTTCATGTTCATGTGCTGCTTCAGGCTGGCTCGGTGGCTCGAGAGCATACTTTGGTCCGGTCTGATGCTCCGCGCCTTCTTCGTCCTCCGCTAGCTCGTCCGCAGCCTGCTGCTCGAGCTCGCGCTGCCGGCGTCGCGTAGACTGTGCGAGCTGCCGCGGAAAGTCGGACGCGTGCCACCACTCGAGCAGTTTGAGTGCAAACACCGCCGACGGAAGAATGCCCCGCAGCGCCAGGTCAAATGCTTTGAGTGCGAACCCAAGCACTTTCTGCGCTATCGAAGGGCTCGAGAACGACGATTCTGCAATCGAGGAGCTCGCAAACGACGGCGGCCGCGGCTGTCGTGTGTATCTTATCCCAAGTAGAAAATCTGTCAGCGAATGGTACGGTGTCTTGCTAAACAGATACAGAATACTCAGCATCAGCGACACTCCGCTGGCAGAAAGCTTCAGAGACGGATAGCTCTTTGCAAAGAGCTCTGCCGCCTGCGTCTTAAGCTTCTGCATCCTGCTCTGTCTCTCTGAACCCCCGTCATCCGCACTCGCTGGCCGTCCAAAGATGGAAGCCGCCTGCATCGTCTCATACCACAGATCGCACTTTCCCACAGCATACGGAACACCAACCAGCACAACCAGCGACGCATACACATCTCGATCCCGCAGCTCTGCCAGCTTATCAACTCTGTCCTGCACACTTCTGAGGTTTCCACTCGCGGCAACGACACTACGATCGGCGCGCACAACGCGTCTGCGCGCCAGGTCGTAAAACGATTCCGTGAATGAGGCGTTGAACTTCTTCAAGCATCGCAGCTCAATGAGCCCAGATAACAATGCGTACAGCTCGTCGAAATACAGCACAACTCTGAGCAGATAGCGCGGACGTCGCGCTGCGAGCGACGCCAGCACGTAGCGCACTGTTGGTGAGAGAAGATCAGAGAGCTGGCTGGCGGAGACGAGCTCAAAGAGCGTTGGCCGGCTCGGATCAAGCAGCAGCGGATTCAGCGTAGATAAATGTGACATGCCTCGTTCCAAAGATCTTTTACCAGGGACTATTCCGCAAGTGCTATGAGCGTGAACGTGAATATGCCGAGCATCGCAGTCTGCACTAACCTCCAGGTGGCTGCACGTGATAGCACGTGATCACACCAGCCCCTCACACATCAGCGGACCGCTCAAAAGACGTTGGCGGTCGGAGAACCGCTGCGCTGGTCTGCAGACAGCTGCTCCGCGCTTTGCTCGCACTCATCCAGAGGCAAACCTGCTGCAGCAATGCAGACACGCTCACGAACACGCAAGTCCGGCTCGCTGACGCCCACGCCTGAGCCGTCGTCCTCGATGCCTTCCACTCCGCCGCCGCGATCAGTCAAGAAAGAGCCTGCCTCGCCGCCAAAGCCCGACAAGGCCGCGCCGGTCGCAGCGCAGCAGCAGCGGCGGCAGCAGCAGCAGCAGCAGCAGCCCGAAGCAGGCGATGCAGCAGTCCCCGCGCAGGCGTCCAGCATAGATCAGTTCACCACCCGGACAAAACGCGCAAGAGGCAGCAAACAGAGAACGAAGAAGAGCTTTGGGCACTTCATAAGCTCCATGGCGTTGCAGTATGTGATTTTGTTGTGTTTATCGTGGCGATTGCTAACTGCGCCTGATCCAGAGTGCTCGTGTGGTATCTACTCTACTTTGCTTTTATCAAATGCCCTACAAATCCAGATACACATCCGCAAGTCTGCAGATCTCTCAACGGTCTTACAAAACCCGTCGTTGATGCAGAGTTCACCCAAAAGTACATTGTGCCCTCCCTTTCTCGCGCACGCGACTCCTACGACAAGTTCGCTGTCCCGACAGCGCTGCAGGCGGCTTCTCTCGCAGAAAGCAAGTATGATCAATACGCCAGAAAATACGTCGAGACTGCGAAAGATTCGGTCTTTGACGTATACTCCAAGACCGGCGTGAAGGAATATGTTGACAAATCACTGTCGCAAGTCTCGGCTCTGCGCGAGTCGTTCTCGCCTGATATCGAAGTCACATGCGAGAAAATCACAGAAAAGGGCAAGGAGGCGCTGAGGCTGTCTACGGCGTATTCCAAGAGTACTATCCTGCCTGCGCTGCGAACGGCAGCAGTGAAGATCCAGAGATTCGCAGTTTTGTTCTGGCGTCATCTGGGCTTTGTTTATCAGAAGTACATCTTGGTCTATTCGAAGAAGATCTACTACGAGAGAATTGAGGGCGTGATCAGTCGTGTTACTGACAGGGCTGCCCGCCCATCTGTTGTCGAGTCTTCTGTTGCTGAGCCTTTTTCAGAGATTGAGGTCGAGGATGCTACAGCAGAGCCCAGCAGCAGCAGCAGCAGCAGCAGTAGCAGTAGCTTGCTTCAGCTGCACACTTTAGCGTCCAGTACAGAGGTTGCACCTGCACCTCCTTCGATTGCATCGCCGTACGTGACACCAAAAGCTGAACCCCAGGATTTAACTCATCTTGAGCTGATCAAAGCGGACATTGTGTCCTGGAACGACAAGTTCCGCAAAGCCGGCAAGTCTGCAATTAGCTCACTATCAGAGGACTTACAGGATTTTTTTGATGCAGCGCGTAGAGATCTTCGCGAATCTGGCAGTGTAAATTTGACTATTGCAAGGAAAAAACTTGACGACGAATTATCTACAATTGCTGAAACTGATCCCGATGCGGTTGACAAACTCCAGCGTGTTCTCGCATACGTACTTGTGACGACGGCTGACAACGTTCGTGGTATGGCGGTCGAAGCAGCTAACTCTGTTTTGCGAGAGGCGGAATCTGTTCAGAGCTCGACACTTGATATCTTTCGTACGGTCACGAATGTGGGACTGCACGAGTTGGCACGCAAATGGGCGGTTATGGACGGTATTACGTGGAGGGACTGGAAGGAATTTAAGTTACTGCGGGATACAGTCGATGACTTTGCGCGTGTGATTGAGTCGATTCCGACTGATAAGAAAGTTGTGCGAAGTGCACTGAATCAGCTGGATAGCGAGGTCGATGCGTGGGTGCAGGATGTTGAGAATAAGGTGGAGGTGTTGCTTGATGAGGCAAGAGCAGCAGCAGCAGCAGCCGAGTCAGCAAGAGAAGAACAGGAAATAATCGAGGGGGATAGTACAGATGAGGCGAGAGCAGCTGCTGCACCCGCCGAGTCAGCAAGTGAAGAACAGGAAGGCAGTTCAGTCGAGGAGGACAGTACACAGGAAGATGAGGATGAAGAAGAAGAGGAGTACGACGAGGAAGAAGAGCACATCACCTCAACTCTGGTGTCTACAGTGACGGTGGTGCGGTCAATGCCAGCGAGCACGAGTAGCGCCGTGGTCGGTCATGATGAGCTGTAAGATGCAGGCAACTATTTTGTAGAATATTGGTGATGAGTAACAGTAATATATTGTGGGTTTAGGCAGAGCTAGGGCAAGAAATGGCTGTAAACTATTGTACGCACAAAGTAGTGAGTTTGTTGTTGATATTGTACTGCATTTGGCAGAGTAATGAGAGAGCACATTCTATTTTTATTCTCCAGAATTTTTGTAGATCTTCGCGCTAATACTAAAAGGGCTCATGGCATGAACGCGCTCAACACAGTCACACTTATACCAGTGTTTGCCCTTCGAATGTATAAAGAACTCACGAAGAAGACAGCTTTAATACGCAGATTAGACTATATAGAGCTATCTGTGCCGTGCAATGCAATGTGCGCGGTTAGAATCTGATATTCATGCTATATTGAAGCGGCCGCTAGTCACAGCCTGATCACAGCGGAGTCATACACAGCCTCGCGCAGCGCTGAAACATTGATTGCAAAACACGCACCGAATGTGAGGAATTTCGCTGGTGAGCAGCAGCAGAAAATTCACTCGCAACCCGCCTCATCAGATTCAGGCCATTTCCTGGCAAATTCCCGACCAAATAACTCTGTTTTTACCGCTCCAAGCCCTGCCTGCGCCCTGCGCAGTGCTCTCATCCTTTCGCGCTTCCAAATTGAGCACGTGTAGCGCCGCAACGGCTTCCATTCGGCATTGGTGCGGCGCTGACAATCCCGGCGAAGTCGATCACGGCAGGGAAAGATATCCACACGAGTTCTCACTCCAGTCACCCGGCCGCGGTGGCCTCGGGCAATGCTGAACCTTTCCTGGCCTCTTTTCTCGCGTGCTTCCCGCTCATCTTCCACGAGTAACGTTCTCCCGCGACAAAAATGGCTGTGGCTTCAGTAAGATACCTCGTCCTCGTGGCCGCAGTGATCAGCCTGCTCGTTGTACTCAACTCCATCCCACACTCGCGAAAAACTGGAACTGCAGTCTCCAAAGCAGCGGATCAGTACCGCGCCGCCATCGCAGGCGTTGCTGGTATTTTGCCCGGCACCGCGCAACCTGCGCGTCAGCCTGCGAATCCTGCTGCGGTCCTCGCCGACATCAACTCCCCGCAAGGCCCGGCAGTCGCAGCTGCAGTGCCCGACCACTGCCGCGACCCTTATCGCCAGTCCGGCTACCTCTACGTCGACCAAAAGGACGCCCGCTTGACCCAGTGGATCCCCTTCGCTGAAACAGATGTCTTCGACCTGCCGCCGCCAGAGTCTGCCAAATATCCCACCGACAAAGTACCCGAGTTCATCATTGACCCTCCGCCAGCAAAGTACATGCGGGCCGGTCCTCACAACTGGTTCACCGAGATTATCAACTATTACCGCCTTCTCGTTGTCATCGAAAAAGCGAAAACCAGCAATAGCGCGCCAATTGCTCTCGACGAGACCCAGCAACGCATGATCCGACGCCTAAACTGGCTTCACAATCGTCGCGTGCTGATCTTTGGGGATTCCGTCGACCGCATCATGATCCAGGAGTTCTGCCACGCCCTAGATCTCACTCCAAGGTTCACCGAGGGCCCTCATGGTGGCCAACACACAACCTACTACTGTGATATAAGACTCATGAATATGACTATCTATCACTGGCATGTCGCCTCCCTCTACCCCATGACCCCGTCTTGGTTCTGGATGCCCAAAATCAAAACTGTCGCATTCGAAGACCGTTTCACAGAGATCTATGGACCTGTTCATGACAAAATCATCGGCATGAACGGACAAACCCCAGATCTCATTCTCATGCAGTCCGGTCTCTGGGACGAGCGCGCCATCCGTGAATCCGCCCGACACCTCATGCTCCCCGGCGATGAAAAACTGACCCCAGAAGAGCTTCAGAAAGTTAGAGCAGCCCGAAAAGATTCCCCACTCATGCTCGAAGGCCGCCAGCTCTCTTGGGACGAACTCATGTTTTTCAAAGCACGTATGCAGAAATTCATGAACTATGTCAGAGACCACTTTGGCGGCAGCCGTAACCTGCCTATCATGTATCGCGCTCTGACAACTCGCCAAAACTCAAACCAGGCCGATCAGGTTTCAATCAACATGGACAGAATATCGCGTGAACTTGCGGCAAGGAATGGCCTCGAGGTCTTTGAATGGGCAAAGATGACCCACGGCTTTGCTGACCAGTATAGTGACTACCTTCACATCGGACCCGGTCCTCTCAACGCCCTTTGGGGAAACATGATCCTCTATTACCTCTTCCGTGCCGCAGGTGGAGCAGAGTACAACGGAACCTTTCTGAGCTTACCAGACTCTGTTGGCCAGTATGTCATTGAAGGCAAAGGAGCAACGAGTGCTCCATTCATCGATATCCCAAAGAACCCAGATGTTTCTGTCGCCAATCACTGGGCTGTGTGTCATCCTTACAACCTTCACTGGGGAGGTCGATGATTTAACTGTTGATCAGGATAGAGTACATAGAAATAGCTAGTTCATATTGATTATCGGTGTTATTGGATTTTTCGCATATAGAATCGAACTGTCGTATGAGCTAAAACGCGTGGTAGCATAGGCAATGCAGTGCCGTGCGGAACACCCACTTCGAAGCCAGTTGGCGGCTGTAGAAACTCATTGTCACCAAAACAGAACATAGAATAGAAATAGTCCTGAAGAAGCTGTCTGCAAAGGAAGAACTAGCAGTCTGGCTCATGCAGACTGTTCAGGCGTCCGAGGGAAGCTTTAAACATGCAGCTCGCGTTGTCAGCCGCGTTCTACTAGAGCTCTGCCGCACAACACTCCACCATCTCCTACTTCGCATCACGACCTCGAGTGTCTGCATATGAGCTGACAGCGTGATTTTCTTCCACAATGCGCCGGTCAAGGCGTATTTTCTTCACCATCCTGCTCTCAGTCGTCGGATTCGTCTTCATTCAGCGCACTTCGTCGTCATCGTACTCAGCAGCGGCTCCTGATAACGCTTCCCGCAAGCCGCTCAATGGCGTCAACACGCGCCAACCATTTGCATTTGCAGCCTTCTCAAATTTAGCAAACTCGATAGCGAACTCATCTCCGCGATCAGCTGCTAATGTGCTCTTCATCGCGGGCTCAAGCTCAGCAGCTTCACGACTCTTGCAGCTTGCCTCTGATCTGGCCGAAGAGCTGGAATTACAGGATCAAGCACCTCCTACATATGTGCACGTACTGTATATCGGGCCATACTCCACCAATCTCGAATTTCTTACAAAAGCAAGCGGAATCGTTACGTCATCGTCTTCGACCAGACTTCGTATACACGATGGTCGTGCCAGACTCAACTCGAGATCTCAGTATCTTCCCCCTGCCCTTGGTTCTGAATCTGTATCAATGTACGATATCAATCCCGTATCGGTGAAGGCAGCGCTGGATGTTGCCTACAGATTTTTGAAGCCCGAAGCAACTGTATGGTCCCGACAACTTGAAGATAATTCAAAGTTTGGAGATAATCTCGCAAGCTTGCTGGGCTCAGCGACTTCAGTATTTGCTCCTATTGATATCCCAGCTTCTGATATGGAAGATTTACGATGGCTGGCACTCATCGGACCCGAAGGACTGAAAGGCATGCCTCCAGTATTCTGTATATTCTCGTTGGCTCGGAAACTAACATTATTGTGTAGCTTGGTCCCGACATTCCATTGACATAGTCATCCCAATCACCTCCCACACCGGATCTATTGTCAGGCTACTTACCTCTCTATCGCACGCTCACTATTTCAATTTTTTCTCGCGTCCTCGCATATCGATTTACGTACCTCCTGGTGTTGTTGACGCCAATCTCCTCAATTTCATCGACCATACTCTTGCCTGGCCTCGTGATCGCATAATACTTCAGACAGTCCCAACACCCGCAATAACCTCTCATCATCAGACACTACGTGACTCCATGTTTGCTGGTGCACTGAGAGCCCATATTCCTACATCACGACATGCACACACCGTTTTGTTGGCAGACGATATCATCTTAAGTCCATACTGGTTCCAATGGACAATATTCAATATCCTAAAATTCTTCCCAGTGGTGCCTGATTCGCTTGATATAAAAGGACCTCTGGAATTACTGGCTGGAATTTCTTTATGTCCCCCATTTTCTTCTGGTTTAACAGAGGTTCATTTTCCTACAGAAGAGCACTCTGCCTATTATCTCACACAAAGCCGAACGAATATGTCGTGCACTCTCTTCTTCCCCTCACATTTTCGTGTGCTGCAGACTTTTTTCGCAGCGCAATCGAACGAGCCACAACGGCGTACTCTCCCAATTCCTGCAGAACTCAAACATCTAAATAATTTCAAATCTGCATCTACTTTTGACGCCCATGAGCTGTTACTTCCAATTTATCTGCGTGGATATGTATTTTTGGCGCTGAATGAGTCTATAGGCGAAGTCCCTGCAATGTATCAGCATACCCTTACCAGCGATTTGAAAGGGCGTGACTTTGAAAGTCCGCATACGTTACTCTCAATGCCATTATACGATACATTGAGTGTTTACACGCGAAGTTTGAAGTCAGATGAAAGTAGTAGTAATGAAGAGGAGGAGGATGAGTATGACCTCGTATCTCTCTATCGGCACCCTCGAGCGGAATCTATGCGTCTGTCAGCGTGGCAAGCGATTCCAGTCGTTGCCGATGTGCTGGCGCCGCCTACTGAATCTTCCAAACCTCATTCTTTGAGCTCCATTCGTCGCCGAGGGCAGGAATTTGCAAAGACAATCTCTCCGAAATGCAACGCTGAGATTACACTTTCGAAAGATGACTCTAAATGGCCTCGAGCTGAAGATGAAGAAGACGATAATGCAGCTATGTGGCAGAAAATGTATGACCGCGGCTATGATTATGTTGAAAATCATGCCCTTCCCGCCGATGACGACTGGTCTGATATTTTTTGTCAGGACGAAAGTGATTCCGTTATCGATGCCATTTCTAGTGGCAAGTCCTCCAAAGAGGATTATGCTGAAGACAGTCCCGTGCGCGCAAAGTCTTTACAAGAAGAAAAGAAAGAAAGAAAGAAGAGCAAGGTCGTTGATGCATCTGTCGAGGAGCGGCGGCCTAAAAAGCCAAACCCATCAGCATCAATTCAACACTAAAAATGTCAGTCGGAGTTTCAAAAATGCTACTACTTGAGGAATGATGTACGATAGTTATCTAATGTTTACAATTATTTATTCACATGATGTACAACCAATTCGTATCTACTACCCCCTTAAATCTCACCTCTCTTCAAATGCTAATCCATCCAGCGGCTTCTATCCCCATGACTATATAAACAAAAAAGCAAAATATAAACGACAGTATCACTTTTGGCCAATCTGTTCCATAGAAATACGAAAAAAGATCGCTGTGTTTGAATAAAGAACCCTGCTTTTCCCAAGCAAGGCGCTAGTTAGATGACTTGTTTAACGTATTGCTTCGAAATATCTACATTCTCGGTGGTGAATTTTGTTAGTTTAGTCATCGTGTCTGTTTAATCGCTTAACAGGAGATGCTGATGTACGGCGATCTATAAAAGCTTGCTCTTCAGAAGTACGAGATAAGATATCATTGTCATCTAACTCGACTGAACGCGGGCGGGATAAACCATGTTCCAAGTCGTTTGATTGTCCACCAAGCGATTCAAGATCATCATCATCATCCCTGTTGATCGGAGTAGCTGAGGACGATGCGTCTCCAAAGACCAAGTCCATATCTTCCAAAGACACTCCCTTGGTCTCTGGATATGTGAAGTAAACTAAAACAAACGACATGCAACAGAAGAAAGCATGTAGAAGATACATTCTCCATTCGATAGTCTCCTGCAAGATTGGGGTCATCTCACCCACAAGCCAGTTGAATGCCCAGTTAGTGGCAGTTGACAACGAAGCTCCCTTGGCACGAACGGACAAGGGCATAATCTCAGGGGGGTAAAGCCAAGGGATCGGCCCCCAAGAGTATCCAAAGAATGCATTGTACACAATCACAAAAAATACAGTCATGTCAGGAGTAGCAGGAATATCCAAATAGATAGAATAAGAGATCATTGAGAGAGAAACAGCCATGATGAGAGCTCCTGATAAAAGAATAGGTCGGCGACCCCAATGATCAACTAAAAACCAAGGAGGAATGGTGGAAGCTACGTAGACTAAGGCATTCAGTCCTGTCATCAAAATAGCTCCACGTCCAACCCATCCAGCCTCCTCGAATACCAATGGGGCATAATAAGAAATAACGTTGATACCATTAAGCTGGGCAAACATTTGTGACGACATCGCGATCAAAACGCGCTTCTTATACTTGCGCCACATATCTGAGTAAGATCGCTCTGCTTCGGCACGCATTAAAAGTACATTTTCTTTAATATCGTCGAATTCGTGGATTGCACGGGGATCTTCGGTATCACCATCCGAGTGCAAGTTGGCAATGACAATCATTCCTTCGGTGTCATGGTCGTGATCAAGAAGCCATCGCGGAGTCTCTGCAATAATTAGAGAGCCAAGGCACAACAGTGAGCCCATAATACATTGCAAAAGAAGAGGAATTCTCCAGCTAAGATCGCTCTCAATAAAACTGCAAATATAGTCAACCCAAACTGAAGCAGCATATCCTACAACGTTGCCAGTGAATTCGATGCAGGCGAGTCGGCCACGGTGGTCAGCGGGTGAAATTTCAGACTGATATACAGGAACGATGGTGGAGAGCATTCCGACACCAAATCCAGAAATGATACGTCCGAGAATCATGGTGTTCATGCCGACGGAAAACGATTGAAATCCACCGCCGATTACAAAAACTATTGAACCGTAGAAGATAGTGCGACGACGGCCAATGATATCACCAACTCTGCCCACCATTAATGAAGATAAAAATGCACCAATCTCTAAGATGGCAACCATAGTGCCAAGCTGAGCTCTGGTAGGATGGTCAAAGTACTCAAGAAAGTACGGTCCGCTGTTAGACATTGATTAGTATATCAAGCATAATCAGATATGAAAAGCGATTACTTACGTGAGGATACCGGACATAACACCTTGGTCATATCCAAACAAGAAGACTCCTAACGAGACAAAAATCGATGTGAAGTATCTATAACAAGTCTATGCGTTAGAAACCACTGCTGTATATTGCTGCGCAAGCTGTGAGTCTGGAACCTACAGTAAAGCCTTGCCAGTCAAGGCCGACGCGCTCTTTCTCGCCTCGATGGGATCCATTGCTGTGAACGACAATCAAGGGCGCTTGAAGGTGAAGATAAGGTAAATGATAGTGAGGGTATGCTTAGAACGAGGAGCGCTAGATTAGCATGTGTAATTCACCACGCGTCGCGTGCTATGCAATCAGAAGCCTTTCCAGTGCGCTTTTCAGCTTGTTACGCGTCAAGGAGAAGTAGCAGGGCAGTGCTCTGAGCGATGATGGAGTGGTAGAAGGCCGTATTAGTGCTGCACGCGGCGCGCTGGGATGTGAAGCTGCGGTATCGGTTTCACATCTTATGCACGATATTTTACGCGCTTATGCAGTGGATATTGAAGTGTCTGCCAATAGCACTCTGACGTCATGGCGAGCAAGGCGCGGCGCGGAGGGATAATGAAGGATTGTTTGCTCTTAGAGGTTCTAGTTAAAATAAATAGAGATAAGGAAAGCGCAAAATGGGCAGGCATTGTTTACTGCTTGCTGCTTATTGTTTACGTGTTGTTCATGGTGTTGGTGCTGACTTTTCTTCCGTTTTGCCAGCTACAAAGGCCTCAGGAACCACGGTTGCTAATTCGCTTCGTAACTGTTATCTGACCATCGGCTACCGCTGGCTGGTTAGGGTTACTAACACCATTCAGCCCAAAAAAGTAGTTTGTTTACTTCTGAGGTATCCGGCTGTGCATTTCCAACGATAGTTTTCGACTGAATAGTTGATGTCAATAAGCCGAATTAAATCCTCGCTATGTTATTGTAAATTCCAACCAGTTGGGATGCTATAAAACCGGCCTGCAGTACGATATAGTACGTCATCAGCCTGGCCGGCATCTTCATGGACTACCCCACATAAAGCGGAGAGTTGCTCCTGTGCGAGTGAACTCATGATCTTCCCACGAGCTACAGCTATCTGTGGCTTTATGGTGGCCACTCTCCTGCTTCTCAACACTAAGCTGGCTGAATGGCCGAAACCCAAGAAGACCACAAACCTGACCTCCCAGCGCTCTCAACACTTTCACCATCGAGTCAACAGCTACGCAAGAGATCCAAGCGGGCCTGTGGAGTGTAAGAATGACCCTGCATTTTTTGAGAGTCAGATTAAAAGCTAACATATGGTTCTTAAAGTTGTCATTCTCGAAAGGTCAGTATTTTTCAAACTACATCATCGTACGATGGAATAACCTTTACCTTTAAATGAAATAGGTGCGATGCGACGTATCTTTACAGCTCCCCTGCTCAGTATGTGTCTAGTTACTGACCGTATACCTGTTTCAATAGATCAGAAAACTGATCATTAAAATTTTAGAATTGCGCAGCTTTTGGATGTGAATGTGTTGTGCCGGCCAAGAAGCCCCGACTAAGGAGGTATGTATATCTCATTTCTATCTTTGCGCTTTGCACAAAGCTAAAACTTGAGATATAAAGACGATCTTCTCTGCCAAAATTAAAAACAGAAACCGCCAGAATTGATACTTGGGTAACAAAAAGCCAACTGGCTACTCCAGAGCAGACTCCGCTTGCTAATGTCGAAACGGCTGTCTTTTCATGGTCTGCATCGCCAGCAGATCCCTTCAGTGGCAGATCCCGTCGTCGTAGTTTGGATCAAATACTCTATTTTGAAACAACTGAAGCTTTCAAATTTTTAGATGAAGAAAGCAGCGAGGAAGGACTTACTGCGGACGGCATTAGTGATCGCGGTCGCTCCTCAATCGATAGACTTGATCGCACAGAATTCAATATCCTGATGCAATCGGGTGCCTTTTCTTTACCTCCACAACATATATGTGATGCTCTTGTTTCAGCTTACTTTGCAAAAGTGCATCCCGTTATGCCGGTGGTAAACCGAACGCAATTTATGTTGCAATACAATAATCCTGACAACCCACCGCCGCTTCTCCTTCTGCAAGCTATACTGATGGCCGGGACTCGAGTATGCGATATCTATTCTCTTTTAGACTCCAAAGGATCAATGGAAAAGTCAAGCGGAATTCTGTACAGGCGCACTAAACGCCTGCTAGATGCCAATTACGAGACTGATAGGATAACGATCATTCAAGCAATGCTTCTCATGAGTTGCTGCTGCCTAGATCCTGAAAATCTCACAAATGATATGTTTTATTGGACTAGACTTGCTATTTCTATCGCACAAGGAATTGGTCTTCACAGAAGGTCTAAAACCTTCTTGTCTTCGATATCTTTTCAGAATGCTAATAAGTAGCTCTTTAGCGTTGAGAATTCTCAACTAGACATACTAGATCGACGTTTGTCAAAGCGCATTTGGTGGGTTTTATATGTCAGTTTTAAGTGCTTTCTAATCTAATACTGTGTTTATTGTTGCTAACATTCTTCAACTAGATACGAGATCGTTTTGTGTCTCTTACTCTAGGCAGACCTGTGTTGATTGATAATAGAGATAGCAATGTTGAGGTGCTATCAGTATCCGACTTTATTGAGGAGAAGGGTATGGGACCTTACATGTATCCCCCAGACACAATGCAGACAAACTTTGTCATTCAGTTTGCTCTGTTAGCGGAGATAGTTGGTCTTATGATTGAGGAGCACTTTACATTATCAGCAGAGAAAACCCGCCAAGGCTTGCACAGCAATACTGCAGATGTCACCAAAATAGAACTTGCTTTGGGGTTCTGGCTACAGAATCTACCAGAAGCTTTACAATACGATTACAGTCATTCTCAATATAGCTTTTTGAAAGGCTTATTGTTTGCTTACTATAATTGTCTTAGATGTCTGATACATCGATCAGACCTGGCTCAGCAGAGCGATTTCCATCAGCACCGAAAGAGTCATTTTATTTGCATTCCGAATCGAGATATAGCCTTTGAGTCGGCAAGTAATCTATGCAAGATCACGGAAAACATGATTCAGTCAGATGACATCCGCCATCTTCCTTCTACCATGGTCTACGCTTTGTTCACTGGTATTGTTGTCGTGATCTATGAGCTACGAGCCACCAACAGCGAGCTAAAATCATACGAAATTCAGAAGAGACTTAATCTACTGCTCAATGGCCTCAGATCTGTATCTCTTACTTGGATTTATGGAGATACGGTCTTAAATATAATTATTTCGCTGGTGAAGAGCAACTCTCTACAGTCTTCGCATTTGAATATGGTATTAAGTGAATGGTATCAAGAAAATAGGCAACAATCTAGCTTTGCAAAATAACATAGTGTGAAGTCTCAAGAGCTTAGCAGTTTTAATATTATTGCTTCTCTATGTGGTTAGTTCATCATTTTGTGCCGTATATAGCAATCTGAATATAGAACATGTGACGAATCAGTTTTGTATTTATTTTATAAGCAAGAGATTACTATAAAGCATACAGCAGGTTCATATAGCATAATAGATTTAAGCAACATATTGTACTCGAGTCCTGGCAATATTGCGGGAGCAGCAGATATATATTGGCAAATTTTGATGCAATACTGAGATTTGAATAAAAAACTTACATGCAGTCTCAACTAGGTTAACACAAATACATAAACAAGCAAGCTCTCATTAAATTACTATAGCATGGAGTCGGACTATACTACTTTTATGTCATTTGTCAAAATATCAGAATATTTATAAAGTACTGCATTATTTGCTCCTCAACCTCATGGATATATTGCATGTGTTCATTAGATTCATCATTGTATATTTGTTTTTTTGATATTTATTATTCTTCGTTATAATTATTAGCAAGCCTAATTAACTATTTACCATTTCAAAAATATTTGCATCTCAGTTCATCTTAAAAACTCTCCTTACAGGAAAGAGCAAAACAGAGGCAGATAAATTGAACCAAGGCTAGAATGGGTTACAGCTTCATTCTATGCCATGCCATATATAGTAAAATTTATCCAGCAATTAAAATTGGTACAACTTTGGTGTGTGCGCTTATTTGCCTATTTATATGATCCAAATAAAAATTGTTTGCTTGCTTATTTATTAGGGCTTCATTAAATCCCAGCAGTTGTGGCAGCAGCTAAATATAGTTGCAGTTACAGAAGAACAAAGAAAGCCATATAATACAAAAATATCATATCACATTTCATCAGTTGCATAAAATTTGATGGACCTGATCAAATGCATTATACTATGTGAAGATTAATTTGGCATTTGTAAAGATCCCTCTGACAGATCAAATCACATATGCATAACATGTAAAAAAAAACATGGTTCAAAATTATGCACTTTAATTAACTTTATTTCAATTAAACTTTATGCATATTTGCATAAATTTGTGTTCACAAAACACCGACCCAACATAATGAACTCTAAATTTGTACTGGGTTGGACTGTTCTTTGCTTTGTTGATTTGTTATTTCAATTTTGTGTTCTCGTTTAATTGTTTGTTTTGTCTATTATACTATGTAAACTACTTAGATTATGAGTTAAAGACATAATACATGATAACGTAATTACATCTGTTTTTGATTAGGTAAACTGTAGGTAGATTGACCAGATGATGGAATTTTGCATTTATAGGCCGTTGCCAAGATTCAAACATCGGCACTGTATGACAGGATTTTAAGTACTTTTAAATGGTTTTTTTCATTTGCTTTCATATTCTTTTACTTACCCTATTGAAAAACTGTTGAAACTGTAAGGGCTATGTTCCAATGTATAGGGTTAAACCTGTTATCAGGAGAATTGTCAGGAGACTGCAGGATCTAAGGTTTATATCTTGAAGGCTTTTGATTTCACCTATGTTTGTATAATTAACAACAATAATCAAACAACAGATTATCATACACTCAACACAGAATCTCCATTATAAACTACTTACTACTTCATCAACCAACATGTCTGGCACTTCCAATGTGTATCTGTCATCGCAACAATTTATACATACACAATGGAAGTACCAGACATGTTGGAGCTTGAAGCAGCGTTGTAATCCATGATGGAGATTCTGTGTTGAGTGTATAATAATCCGTTGTTTGATTATTGTTGTTAATTATACAAACAGAGGTGAAATCGAAGCCTTTCAGTATATAACCTTTAAAACACACTTGATTACACACTCCATCTTGATTATCAGTCCTTCTTGATTAGCAATCTGAACCACGTCCCACTTTAGTCATTGAAACAAAACTCTTACAGCTCCAGCACTTCCACTGTTTCAACACATTCCCATCATTGCTTTAATTGTTCAAACTGATCTCTCGCAATTCTTTTGGTCAACGAGTCTGCAACCATATCTTTCGTGTTGCGTCCTGTTGTGATTCGGAAGCCGGTCCAGCCGAAAAGGGGATGTTGGAGGTATCCATATCCATGTTGTATGACATTTAGTGACTCTTGGTAATATATAGTATGTTATATATATATGTATTGTTGTTGTTGTTTGAGGAGGGTAGGCCATCCTTATATAGACAAAGAAAGTTACCCAAAAACCTCTATCTCCAAATCTTATACACTATTCTTGAACCTGCCACAATATACTTCCAACTTCCAGCATATTCCAGTTCCTGCTTCACTATACTGGAACACTCCACAATATTTCCAACACGTCCAACCATGTGACATTGATAATTCCATTATTGAAAGCTTATTTGGTGAATGGGAGCTCACATCAATATGTTTTGTTCTCTCATGGAATTGTAGATTCTTAGCCAACTTGATCGCTCCTTGATGTTCAAACAAGTGTAACGGCTGTTGGAATGACAAATACACATTAGAAGCACCAGACATGTTGGATAATGAAGTAGTGTATGATGGAGATTTTATGTTGAGTGTATGATAATCTGTTGTTTGATTATTGTTGTTATTGGGGAAGTAACGGTTATGGGTCAGATTATAGTGTAACGGTTATGTTCCAATGTTTAACCTGTTGTCAGGAGATGTATCAGAAGTCTTATCACGGAAGCTATCGGGCGACTTATCAAAAGACTTGTCAGAAGATGTTGAAACTGTATGTTCAAATGTTTAAAGTCGGACTTGGTTCATATTGATAATCAAGCGGGTCTTAGCAAGCGGGTCTTCTAAGGCAAGTGGGTCTTGATGAAGTGGCCTGGACAAGTGGGTCGATCAAGTGGGTCCTGGACATTAAATAGAGAAAGCTTTGATTCCAACTTTGTATAGAATAACAATAACAATAACAACAATAATCAAACAACAGATTATATACACTCAACACAGAAATCAATCCGAAGTTCTTCGCACACTCTCCTCGCCTGGTCTGCATATTCCCCAAACTGCTCATCCGTGAAGTACGGCATACTGCTCAGTCCAATTCTATGGATTCCTAATCCCATCAAGTTCTTTAGATAACTCTTGCACTGAGCACGAGCGTGGCGCGCATGAAATGTAATAAATCCGCACACCCTTCTCTGCTCTGCTTCCGGTGCCTCAAGCTTTTCCCATTGCATTGCATTGCATTGGCCATCTTGAAATTGAGTTGCGCAATAAAAAATTATTAAACTTGCGACACAGATATGTGCTATAGGAGTCATACCACCAGCCCACACAAATAGTTCCTGACAAAACAAACTCAGTATACTCGTTCCTATCCTCCCTATCCACAACATAAAACATTTCTCTCTCCGTCGTGGTAAGTATTCGCGGTTCGATCACCGCTTCATCAGAAGACGCCGAAAAATACTCGGAATTGCGACGCAGGATCTCTCGCACGCTATCTTCAACAAGTTTCTCTACGCCGCTGAACAGCAGGTAAAAATTCACCGTCGAAACATAATTTTTCGCATCCGCCGTGAACATCTCCCAAGCTTTTCTTCTGGACAACTTGCACACCGCTGCAATTGCCCTTACAGACAGACGACACGGAACGTTTAGCATGTGAAGATGCTTGGGAGCACACCGCAGGAATCCAATAATATTTTTTTCTGTTACCTTTGAGTACTCCCCTATATGCAGCTCACGCAAGTCTTTGCAAAACTGTGCTACAGTCTTGAGTATTTTTTTGGATATCCAGCTGATCCCAATATGCAATATCTGGAGACGCGACAGACTTCTGAAAAATCGGCTTATAGCAAATGATACCTCCTTTTCAACTCGACTATCAGTGCCAATAGCTAAAATTACAAGGTGCGTCAAATTCGCTAACAACGCTCCAACACACTGCAGCTCGAGCAAGTTATATAGAGTTGGATATTTACCTGACAGGATAAGTTACTGCAAAGCATACGGCTCAATGTTGACTGCTGGCTGCTCTTCTCTTCCATTAAAAATTAATCGTGGTATTAAATCGCTTACTATCCATGTGAAGTTCGGTCAGCCCGTCTAACAATCGTTCAAGTAAGTGTTGAAACATGCTGACACAAGTGTAACGTGTTGAAGGCTCACAGCCTTTTGGTTAATGAGGTTATTAAGATGTTCCATAGTAATAACTCATCTATTGCTCCACCACTCTAAAATACAAACATGGGAAACTAGCTCATCTTTATATAGTTCTTCCTAAGACGTTCCAGCGACTCCACTCAGACACTGCAGATATCTGAGTTTTGGAGCTTTCGCAATCTTTTCCATTTACAGTTAATCAATTCGCTCATTACACAATAACAATGCGAGATAACAATAATAACTCAGCGTTCTTGGCACAAGCCATTCACTTTAGCGTTCTTTCATTTCAACAGAAAGTATCAGGAAGGAGAAGGCTCGGGTGCTAGTACTTTTGCTGTGAAAAAGTACGGAAAAGCAAAGGGCAAGAGGTGTTTCGAGTGTGGAGAAGAGGGCCATTTCAAGAGAGACTGTCCGGAGTTGACCAAAGGAAAAGGCAAAGGCATGAGAAAGGGCCACGTCTATAAGGCTGCGACGGTGATTACTAATCATCGGTAAGCAGCGGGATGGTCACGTCGAAAGGGCAGTGGGTGGCCGGAATGTCTGCAGGAGGACACTCCGAAGACGGTAGTGAGTGGTTCATCGACATGGGAGCCACTAGACACATGACGTCGGATAGGAGCTGTCTACAGGATTACCAGCCTTTGAGTTTGATGCTCGAGGCTGCTAATGGGTAACACATGAGAGCTGTCGGACGGGGCGACGCAGAAGCCAAGGTCAAAGACAGAGGTAATGTCTACACAGTGATTCTCAAGGATGTGTTGCATGTTCCAAAAGCAAGATTCGGATTAATTTCGACAGGTATGTTACACAAAGATGCAGGTGTTTATACCGTCGATGCAGGATTGAGATGCTTTGTCACAACAAGGGACGGGCTGCGAATCAACATTGGCACCCGCACCAGGCACGTCGAGTTATGCACATTCACAGGTCGATTCACTACCCATCAAAGTGAATGCAGTCACATCTGTGAATTCCATTTGGCATAAAAGACTGGGTCATATCTCTGGCAAAGTGCTTGAGCAAATGCAAAAGCACCAGGTGGTCAGAGGTCTCGACAGTCATATCTCGAACTGCAAGTGTGATACATGTGCAGCAGCAAAGTCTCACAAACTCCCTCACCCAATCAGCACAACTCATACAACAAGACCTCTTGAGTTGGTGCACAGTGACGTTTGTGGACCGGTAAGTGCATCTTTGGACGGTCACAGGTACTTTATGACCATGATTGATGACTACTCTCACTATCTCACAGTTT